>WEIS01087379.1:675-14889 GCA_013389965.1 Todus mexicanus | reverse complement strand
GCCCTAAACTTTCACAGAGGCACATGCAGTTTGTCTTGTTAAAGAACAGAGGCAACTGTCAAAGAAGCAACAAAAATTTTGGAATTTCCCATATACATAAAGACAAGGAGTATGACATGGCAAAGTCTCTGTCGCTTTGGCTTTTAAGCAGGGAGAATCTCCTTAGGAGACGTTATAAAACTTCTCTGAGTACTTCATGTGATATTCAGAGACTGCTTACCTTCTTCTGTTGTTTACATCAACTTTTGAGTTATTTAGCCTTACTTTGGGATTTTTATGCTCTTTGTGGTGCCACTTAATTGCACATTAGGGATGTTTTGGCCCCTTTTATATGCATGCTTGAGGCCTGACTATACATTGGAAGGATGCTGATTTAAAAAAAAAATATTTATACTTGGATTTGTGAACTGTAAAAATCACTGTATGTCTTTTACTACAGGGTGACCAAGCTGGGCAAGCTGCGCCGCAGAGCAATCACCTCACAGCAATGCATACAGGGCTGTGGAAATCAAGTGCTGAAGTAGCATGATGCCTCTGCTGTCCAAGACCTACATTTCACGGCTGCTTCATCCAGAGTGAGATAATGTCCACTCAGTGTTGTCAGCTGAGTGGCACTTGCTCTCTGGATTATGGTTTTGCCTTTGCCTTGCTTGCTGCTGCTGCCAGTGGGGTGGGCAGNTTTGTTGTTTTTTTTTTTTTCTGTTTTCCTGCTTTCTTTGCCACCAGCCATCTTCTTCTTGCCATGTGCTGGATAAAGCACAGGTCCCACAGAAATTAGTTTTAAGTACTAAGCCTGGAATAAACAGCTGGGGAATTTAATAGGTTATTTAATCTGATCAGCCTTCCTATCAAAATCCTACTTTGGTTTTTAAAATGGTACCTGTGAACAAGCCCCTTTTCTTCCTCCCTAGTGTCACCTCTTGCCCACAATGTTAAGATGTCTGATAGACTGTTTCTGTGTTTTCTCCCTCCTATTGAGATGCTGTTACAGCACTGAAATAAAACCTGACTCAGGTTTGTGGGTACCAAAATTCAGTCCCACATGCTGTTTGCTTTGCAATGCTGCCTGAAATATAATGTTAATTACATATTAGTTGTTTGCCAAAGAGGAAGCCCAATTAAAGAGACAAAAAGAAAATATGTTAATGGAACTTTTCATGAGGAACCCCATGACAACAAAGCAGCATGCGTGCAAACACAGAAAGTGAGAGATGCTGAGCCCTACTGTGACTGTCAGCTTGGCTTTTGTATGCAACGGAAAGAGAACAGAATTTACGAGGGTGCTGCTCGCTGAAGTGCTATGTGCACTGCTGCTGAGCCTGGGAAAGAAACAGTCATTCCAAATAACTGAAGAACAGCCATAGTACTAAGTGAATGCACTGAGAAAATAAACCCATCAGATTTAGAATTTAAGGGGTTCAAGGGTAAAATATTATTTACTTAAACACAAAAAAGCACTTTTGACATAACCCCTTAAAAAAAAAAATTACAAGAGATTACAGGCCAGCATTTCAGCTTTGATATGTTTTGCTTCCCCCCGCCCCAAGCACAATGTTTTATTAAGATTATAAAATTAGGCCTTTCAACAATTCTGCCAGTTTTGACAATAGTACATAAGTAGGAGAAAGGATCTGGAAAGCACCAGAAAGCTTGCCAGGTGTACGCACAAACTCCATGAGCCTCACGATTTGGGGGCTACCCAGCAGCCTGTTTTTTCAGCTCAGCAGCCAGAACTGACGTTGACATGAACATGAACTGTAGGCACTTATTTAAGAATAACACTCACACAAATGTAAACCCCATATTGAACTATTTATTTTGTGCATTCACCTTTCACTGCAGCACATGCTAACATCAGGTACTTCTAATTGCTGAAGGGAGCAAACAGAAATTGTTTTCATTACCTGAAGTTGATGGTTGGCTATTCAGCCTGTCATTCACCTCATCAGATGACTTATCAGGCTCCATAATGACAAGCAGGCGTGCTTGACTTTCAGTAGTAGTGCTACATTATGTCATGCGTTAATTTGCTAGGAAATCACTTTAGAAGAGCATAAAGTGTGATGGATTCAAGTTAGAAACAGGGAGTACAATAAATGCCCCAAAGGTACCTCTGAAATATGACGTTCCCTAGAAATTCTTTAACAAAGGGAACTGAAAGTGACCTGTCTCCACATGTCATACTTGGAGAAGTATGGAGATCGTCTATAAGGTTGCTTGGCAGCAGATATTAAGCATTAACCTATTTAAAATGTTATGTGTATTTACCAACAGAAACTGAATAGGTCAAACAGGTTTCTGGCTCACAGCAGAAGGCAAAATGGTGTTTAGTTCTAGACATGTATAGCTGCTCATGTAAATTGATATGTGTATAGGGGTCATTTGGGCTACTTCATCGTTGCTTCCTGTTTCTAAAGAATTGTGTATTTTACCCCATGAAACAAACCCTGGAGTGAAAGGTATCAAGCTTTGAAACAAGGTTATAGTGAATAATGAGAAAATCACACAGAGCACAGGGTTTGTGTTAGCAGAGAATAGGCTAATAAACCAGACTTCTTGCATGTTAAGTTGACAAATTCATACTCCTCCTTGCCATACTGCCTGAACTAGAAACAAGGCCTTGCTTTTTCCCAATCAATGAAAAAAAAGCCAATGCTAATTTGCATCAACAGGCCCTCTCCTCATGTATGAGAGAGCCTCCCATACATCTCTTACATTGTTCATCATGTTGTTTGCAGAGTTTTTCCTATAAAAAAAATACAGGGTTACTTCTGTAGGAAGTCCGTCTGAACATGGAGATTAGGATGAGCCTAATGTAACCACTTTTGTCTCCTTTCATTTGCATTTCCAAGCTGTCCCATGCTATTTCTGATCTTGTGTAGATCCTCGCTCTCCCTGATATCTATCTCTTTGCCAGCAATCATACAACCAGGGAAGGATTGAAATAATTTTTACTGCCAGCTTCAGTCAGATGAGTTAGGATAATGAAAAAAACCTTCAAAAAATCCCTCATCACTTCTATGTTATCTTGATTGATTGCTCTCTGCATTTCTCTACACTCTGTTTTAGACATATCCAGTGTCATACCAAAGAACCACCAGCCAACACGTAAGAGCAGCAGTGGATAGCCACCTGAACATGAGCCAGCAGTGTGCCCAGGTGGCCAAGAAGGCCAACAGCATCCCAGCTTGTATCAAAAACAGTGTGGCCAGCAGGACTAGGGAAGAGATTGTTCCCCTGTACTCAGCACTGGTGAGGTTGCGCCTTGAGTATTGAGTTCAGTTTTGGGTGCTGTGGGATAAGAAAGACATTGAGGTGCTGGTGCAGGTCCAAAGAAGGGAAATGAAGCTGGTGAGAGGTCTGGACAACATGTCTTATGAGGAACAGCTGAGAGAACTGGGGTTGTTTAGTCTGGAGAAGAGGAGGCTGAGGGGAGACCTTACTGCTCGCTAAAACTACCTGAAAGGAGGCTGTAGTGAGGTGGGTGTTGGTCTTTTCTCCTAAATAACTAGCGATAGAACAAGAGGAAATGGACTTAAGTTGCACCAGGGGAGGTTTAGATTGGATAGCAGGAAAAAATTCTACACTGAAAGAGTGGTGAAGCATTGGAACAGACTGTCCAGAGAGGTGGTGGAATCACTTGGAGGTGTTCAAAAAATGTGTATATCTGGCACATGATAATGTGGTCATGATAATGTTAGGTAGATGGTTGGACTTCATGATCTTAGAAGTCTTTTCCAACCTTAATGATTCTATGATTCTGTATAGCCAGTCTGTTTTGGGCGGTGATTCACAGAGCAGATGTCTGCTTTCAGAGATTAAAATTTAACAGTGTTTCAGTTTGACTTAAGGAATTGTATACAGCATCAGGTTTGCGCTGACCTCCATGAACATGATGTTGTTTGGGGTATAAAGAACTCTGCTGTAACCTGCTCCTCTCAAACTAACAGCATGCTGGCATTGCAGGACAAGGGAGAAGGTAGGGAAAAGCCTACCTTTCAGACTTCAAATGCATGGCATGTGTTACAGGGCCACTCAGGACAGAGATGGTTTGAGTGTGCTTTGCTATCCCTTTACACGTACAAAGGGTTGGTTAAGCAAAATGGAATCAAATGTTTTCTCTATTTTCAGAACAGGAGCTGTTGGTACCACTTCTAGACAACCCCACTATTTATTTTTGGTGCTTTTTCATTCACTACAACACACATAGGCTTGTTTTGGTGTAATTTCCAAGGAGTCTGGCTTCTTCCCTGCTAGTACAGCATCTTTTACAGAGAACATGTGATCAGGTGTCTATATAGGGAAGGGATAAGGACTAGCCACAGGCATGGACCACAGACATGACTCTTAGGGAGAACTACACATGGAGTATGCAGAGGCTTTTTTTTCTTTTACTGTTTTCCATGGCTTCATAAAAGTCACATGTTCCTTAACACTCATATGGCATGCAAACAGGCAGTGCCAGTGCTGCTGACAGCACTGCCCTGTGCCTGCTGAAGGACTGTTCTGCACTGCACAGCAAGGCAGGGTCTCGGGGCCAGACCCAACAGAGATATTTAGGGGCCTAACTTCTATTTCAGACTTCAGTGGGAGGCTGGTGCCTAAATAGGAGTTGAGCACCTGATTACCTTTGCAGGTCTGGGCTTGGGTGTAGGCAGCCAGGAGGTGCTTCACATCCCCTGCCCGCTCATGGGAACTTCTGCTCCTCTCCAGTTGGTGGTCGAACTGTGGTGTGGTGCAACCCTGGTGTTGTGAAGTAGCCGTTCTCCGACTGGTGACGGCCTGATTCACAACACCAGCTGCTGCACAGCACCTGAAGGGACCCTATGGCTGGGCTCCCCACTGTGTGGCTCCTCCATGCTCTGCCTTCCTCCAGGGTCCATCTTCCACGCTGCTGCATGCTGGAAAGCAAAGGGACAGGGTTAGATCCACTGATCCCATGGGTTACATACACCTGCCTGCAGAAAATATGAAAGTATGAAGGGTGTATGTCACCAGGTTAAAAAAAACCACAAAACAACACAACAAAATAAACCCCGGGAAACTGGCTCTGCACTCAAGATTCACTGCTTCATAGAGGTGGGCACTGCAGCATAGTGTCAGTACAGCTGCACTCCTACTGTTTATTTTCTGCATTCACCTCAAGACACATGGAACCTTGCAGCCATGGGGAGCAACCTAGAAACTTTGTCAAGTGCTCAGAAACATGGGAGAAACAGGATGCTTTTTCACAGATCCCAGCATGTTGTCAGAAGGAAAGTGGTGCTCCATGGACCACGTGGCTTCCCAAGCACACCACCATTAACCCTCATGCCTACATCTCGTCTCCTCCTCCAAGGTAGGTGAGACATGAGCACGTGTGGTCTGTTCCCAAAAGTTGCCTAGTGTGCACTCAGGAAGGTGTCGTGCTGGGACGCATGAATATCCCAAGTCTGCAGGCCCTTCACTCCCCTCCAAAGTGCCCAACCCTCAGGATCTCGCGGAAGCTAAGGCACACAACCTGCTGCTGACCAGGAAAGCTGACTTTCTTTTGAAACTATGCAGGGAGTTATGGGTTCTGGGATTTTTGTATTGCTCAAGGAAAAAAGAAATCTCCATTGCCTGCACAGGGCTGATACTGGTGAGCACGCTGGTCACTGTAGCCTGCACACAGTGTGTCTCCCTGGCAGTACGATAGTTCAGTGTTGCAATGCTGCAGTGCTACAGGAACAGTGTTAGGGAGAATACTGGTCCAGGTAGTCCTGCAGGTTTTCAAGCAGACAGAAAAAAGTGTGGAAATGAACACAGGCTCCTCCATGATTCTCCTTAAAATGCTGCATGGGTGGGGTGATACAAAGACTTGCTTGAAACAGGTCATTCTTAACTCCTTATTAGGCTAACTCATCTAGGCATATGCAAAAATTAACAAATAATAAACTTCATCCAGTGTGTTACAGACTTGCGTCAGCAACCAAAATCCAAACGAAAGCAGTTTCTGTGAATCAGCTCCAGACTATCCCTGTGATGAGAACCCATCACATCCCAAAGCAAACTGGACAGAAACCAAGCAATTTACTCCGAAGGAAACTTCACCCATTCTCCCTTCCCAAGGGAGATGTGCTCACATTTAGTCAATGGGCTGAAGAGCAATTAACATATGTTCTGACAGAAGCTATCCCAGAGAGACAGGCCATGCAACTTAGTTCCTGTAGGAAATAGAGCTAAGTTTCTTGACACTTATGCATATGGGCACCCTTGAAAAGTCTCATTTATGTTTTACTAACAGAACTTTTATTTAAAGAGCAGTTTCTGGAATTTTATCACATTGAAAAAAAAAAGTATTTATATTTTATGTGTATCTATTATTCAGCCTTCAACCCTGAAAGCAAAAGCCTGAAAACTGAACTTGTGTTGTGGCTGGCGCTGATCAATGGTGATAAGATAATGCTGGATGAAGGGCAAATCATCTCCCCCGAGCAGATCTTTCACTGCTTGTGATGGCACTGAGCACACTTCAAGAAGTACATTGTGCCACACAGAGTAATGCCAAATACTTTTTTATGTTCTCTGTTCCCTGGGAACACTAAAGTCTGCCACTAGTACTGTGGATGAGGAAATAAAAACAAATTATATGAGCCTTTTTCAAGGTTGTTTAAATACTTCTGAAACCTTTCATGCAATCTGCACTGAAGTGTATCAGACTACTTTAAAAAAAGAGGCTACTGTATATATGCATTGCTTGCTCCCTAAAGAAGCCAATTTAAAAGCCTTTTCAAGTAAAAACCAGTATTAAATGTTGTACAAGTGAGAAATGAACACTTAATCTAAGACTTTCTCTCCCCTTAATGTATCAGAGATGGAGGCTGGTTTTCTGCTTCTTTATCCCCTTGTTCAAATGTAGTCTTAAGAGTATGTCTGAGCTGAAATCTTAATATTCTCCCATTTTTCCTTAGTATGATTTTATTCACTCACCTATTGGCAATAGGTTTCATGTTCTTTAATGCTACATGGTTTGCAAGCTTTCAGATGATTTCAGATTGATTATGCATATGTAAGTGTATAAGCTTCTAAGCAGCTGAGTAATCAGCAGCTAGGGAACTGCATTCCCCCATGCTGCCTGGCCAGCTGGGTCTAGAAGCCCTGAGGAAAACCACCAAAACCAGTTACATTAGGCTGACACTAGTGCATTACAAGAAGAATCTCGTGTCCTATAAACAGGAAAATAAACTCAGTTTTTGGGAAAAAAAATACAAACCCCCCAATAATACAGAAAATCCTGCCTAGCAATTAGCATTTTTTATATGTATTTAGAAATAGGGCAGTGTAATGAGAAACCACACAAACAAGCTAGTTTTTGTACACTAAGTTTATGTGCGGTGAGCAAGATTCAGGTGCAGAGTCAGTGTGGGATTTTGGGACACCATCTGCAACCCTTAACCTTAGGGTTATTACCACTCTTAATATCCCATGCAAATAGATTTCCTTGCTTTGGTCACAGGAGTCCACTAATTCATCCCTCTTGTCTGGCACATCTTTATCCTCCTCCAATCCTGCCAAATTCCTTTGCTGTACTACATGTCACACAGCATATATTACCCAACAATGCAATTTTGCTAATCCTATTTTATCAGCTTTGTTGCCCTGTCTAGTCAATCTAATAGTGAAAAACTGCACATAAGGGTTTTGCCAAGATCTCTTTCTCTTTCCCCTCCCTGACCTCCTTTGTATGGTTTCAATTAAATGGTTTAAGAGCAGAACATAGCATTTGGATATTCGCCCATGTCCTTCAGAATGAGAATGTCAAGGCACTCAATTATATAGGTCTCCCAATTCTTTCAGGTGTCCCATATGCCCAGTTAGCTGAATTTACTAAGTGGAAGCGTAAAAAATCAGCTCAAATATGTTTTTAAAACACTCTCCACGCATTAAGGACTTGAAGATGGCTGAATAACGATGTATTTATCGCCCATTATCTTACTAAAAGACTAAACAAATGAGTAAAGACTGTCTCATTAACAGTTCTTTGTTGTCTTGCTTACTGTTTAGTGGAGTCATTAACATTAATTATTAGAAGAGGAACATCAATTATTGCAATAACCTTTGTGAAGCCTAGCAAACTGACTGCTAAACAGCAAAAGGATCCATGTTCATCAGGCATGATTTGCATGGCCAGAAAGAAAAGATCCCTGAAATCCTTGATATTGCTCTAAGGTAGCAGAGATCCAGAGTCACTTAAGAATTCTGGCATCAGCAAAGCATCCTGCTCAAGACCTCTAGGCAGAGAATAAAAGGGTAAGTAAATTCTGAGCCTAACTTAACAGGATTTGCTTACCCAGCTCTAAGTGGTGAGATGTGAACAAAGGGATCCCTGCTTCCTTTGGTGCTCGCCAGGCTCCATTTATTACACTAATTATTTTAATGCAGGGAATAGCCGTTTCTCTCCCTCATCATCAGCACAGTGCATACGCTTGTATAAATATAACACAACTGCAGCATTGATTTCAGGATTCTCTGTCACCACGTTGACTGCTTTAGTGCCTCAGGTGGACGGCATTTTTACGCTGTTATAAGATATTATGGTTAAGGTTTNCGCCTCTGATTTCTTTTTCCGTTTCAGAAAAACAATCCCAGGTGGAGATCTCCTCCCCTTGACTGAGCAGAGATTCAGTGATGTATCAGGATTTGAAACAAACTATATATTTCAGCAGCTTTGGCAGGAGTTAAATAGCAGCAGTATTACATCCATTATTTAAAATACTGTGAGGAAGAAGGCTGAGTCACTAAGCTGGATCCATCACCTCTGACAGTGTCTCAGCCTAAATACAAGTACCAGCCTGTGCCCAAGAAAGAAATGAACCTTTTCAGAACCAAATCCAGGGCTCCTAAGATTTATACATTAAGCACAGCTAGAGTGCTGCACTTTTTGCAGATGCTTCCACAGTTACATGCTGGGAACTACTGAGAGCAAATACATAGATCGCTCCTTATGCCAGCCAGGTTTTAAAGAAAAAACCCTTTCAATTTCTGCAAAGCTGCCCTGCAACTGCTGCCCCATGCCTGGCATCACCAGAAGCCTTCCTCCTCCCCCTGTGGCCCCACTGGTGCAGTCCACCAACACTTTCCGCTTGCTGCCCCTTGTAGCGCTTCAGCCGTGCCTCGATCACCCTGCTAATTAAAATGTGAAACAATTAAGCTGTTTGCTACATTAGCGATTCTGGCCCTACGGCCTCCTGGCCAGAGAGAGGTTGGCAGAGATGGTGTAGCCTGTTCCCTCGGCATGAATTTATGCTGACAGGACAGTCCATCCATCCTCATGTCTTTAGACAGCTGTGCTTACCTAGCAGAATGTAAACATTTCTGAACTTTGCTTACTGGATAAAAGGAAGCATTAGTTTCCTATTACATTTCCTCCTACCAGATCAATCATACACACAGGCTCGATGCAGCATCCCTATGTTTGTAATTAATCTCATAAAGGAAGAATATCTCCTCTCGATTACTATATTTGTATGCAGCCTTCCTGCAAGACAGGGAGTGGAAGAAAAGAAAGCCAGTAGCAGAATAATAATCAGCTGATCCCTTAATAAAGGGTGGTACGTGCTATAAATGCACTGCAAGATGCTTTTTAGTGAGCTGACTCTCTGTTGGAAAAATCACCTTGTAATCAACGTTGATCATTAACACAGGGGACTTCAAGATTGCTTTTAGATATCCTGATGGAGGGACTCTGTTTCATCACAGTGAAATCAAAAGGATTTTCTGGCTTTTTTTCCCTGATGTTTTCACCAAAACAATACACGTGTACTTCAGAATAATCTTCCAGATGCCTTCCTGTCTCTAGGTAAGTGTTGCTGATTTCAACAACATTACTGAAAATCACATGGTTTGTACACTGCCTTGGTTGCACAGAGCAGACTCCTTCCCACCAACACATCTGTTTGTGAAGGACATCTTCGTCACATTTTCCTTAATGTGTATAGAAATGTTTAAAATCCAGACTAAGGAAATAATTGTTAAAAAACCCCAACAACCAACCAAAGAACAACCTCCCCTACACACACACCACAACCTGCTACGTCATCTACTTTACGATGAATAATTTCTTACCCTCTCAGTGAAAGAGTGTGCAAAATCACTCAAGTAGTGGGCAGGATTCAAATGCAGAGTACTTCAAAAGAAGATGGGAAAGCGAGCGCTCTTCAGCAGTTCCTAGGACCCAGGCCTGACTCTTGTTACTGTTTTAGATCTGTCCATTTCATTGCACAAAATGCATTGAGCTCAATGACATTTACATTAGGCCACCATATTCTTTATAATGAGAAAATAAATGGTCTGGGAGACATGTTTAGATGAAGTGTACACTTCTGATAGGCACCATACTAGTCTAGGGTGTCACTATCCAATTTGATTTAATACAAAGATATGTTTGCTGAATGCAGTATTTAGACAAGTGAGAGCCTTTCTGCCAGCATCTGAGTAGCAGCAGGACGGCTGCTACCATTCCTGACAGAGCTCACTCTGTGGTACTTCACACAACCTGCTTTACAGGCTTGGAGATCAGGGTCTAATGCATTTAACATCAACTATCCAGAGAAGTATTGAACTGTGTATGTCTGAGAGGAGGAAAAAAAGCCTATACATTTTTGGAAACTGATTTACAACAATAGAGAACAGTGCAAGTAAAAAAGCACTTAAAAAACCCCAAAACAACAGGCCTGGAATTATCCACCTGATTGCCACACTACAGCCACATCAGCAGGGCCTGTGAGACCTGGAAGTGTCTTTCTGCCCACCAACATCCCACAGTTGGAACAGGCAACAATGTGGTCCTTGTTAAATGCTTTGCTCCGGTATGGCCTCTTTAGGTTCAGTGGCTGATGGTTTTTAATTTGTACTGTTCCTTTTAAATTTAAACACCTTTGAGCTCTAGAAAAATAAGTTGTGCCTCAAAGGAAAAAGGATCTCAAATATGCACAAAATACTTAAGTATACCATTTTCTTTCAGTGTAGTTAAATAATGCAGCCTTCACTTCTATATATACACAAAATTATCATAAAGAATTGGATACCAATGCCTCCATTTTAGAAATTCTTTATTGCAAAGTACTCACATGTACATGATAGCGAGCTGGCTTTCATCTGGGAAATCTACATTCCACTATCAGATTGCCTGTTCATTGGTTAGAGGAATGATCAGCAAAACCAAGTGACATATCACCGGTTGGAATCTTTCCACCTCTCTATTCACCTGCTCTCTGCATGACAGAGCCACAGCCTCTGGACCAGTGATGCTGGCACCTAACCCAAAGTAACAGACACTTCAGGAAGAGCATTCATGCACATGGACTGGCTTCTTCCTCCCTCCTGGCTGCAGTGAAGGGCATCCTCCCTGAGCACTGGCATGGAGATTTCTATAGCTGTGACGTGAGTAGAGGCTCAGATGCCTGCATTGCTCTTTGGATGATTCCTCTCTGCCCCTCCTTTATCACAAAAATCCTGGATCAAAAGCAATTCCATAAGAAGCTTCCCACCTCCCCCATCTTCTGTAACCCATCATTCTCACTGACAGAGGCAGCTGCTCCCCGCTTTTCTGGCTTTGTTCAGTCCCTGGGTTTTAACAGTCCTGGGTTAAAAAAAAATAATCTGAGTTGCCTCCTCTCTTAAAAGATGCTGTTTGCAAACACTGATCACTAAAATTAAGGTACTGTTCAAATGTTATGTTTGATAAGGCACAGAGAAGATACAGCCCAGCCACAAGGCCCTGGCAATACAAAATACAAACCTGGTAAGTATTTGACTAAAGGGCAAATGGTGAGCTCAGGGCTGGGGACTGAGTGTTAACTGCTGCTTTCTCTCTGCTTGTTTAACAGAAGCTGACTTGAAGTTTTGATGCCTTGACAATTGCCTTCAGGCTGCAAATCTTAGAAGATGAGATCTTCCTGTGGCATTTGACTTCTCTGGCTGAAATCCAGAGAGCTCAGAGGAGCAGAGAGAATGGAGATGAATGTAAGCCATTAAAAATGATAATACACTCACTGTATATTCTGAGTAAAACTTGCACAGAGTGCAAAAGGAACAGAATTTTCCCATTCCTATTTCCTCTATATCCATGTGACCATCACTGTCCTTTCCTCCATGTGCTGCTGTCAAGTCTGGAAGACCAGTAAATGCAAACCATTCTTCAGGTTGCAATTACTTTCTTAATGCTGATGACTGAAAAGATTCTCCTCATCTCTCTTCCTTAACAAAACTGAAGACTAATAATGCTAGTTTCTCCCTCCTGCCCTCAGCCAAATGGCACAGGTATCTTCGACTCTTCACCATACCTTTAACAATCAAGTTATAGTTCAACTATAGAAAGAGCTAACATAATAAAGTTGTAGGAATCTGAGATATTCCTTAGTGTTCTGGCATGGTGCCGCTCCTAATGGAGCTGCTACAGTCTTCAGTGGGAAGGATATTCAGCATTCAGTTCTGGATCTCAGAAATAAGCAAGGATATTTTAGGTCATGATGGAGATACACCAGCAGAATCTAGTGGACAAGGTTTGCACAATGCACCATTTCTCCGTCTAAGCCAGAGATAGCAGATGTCTATTGCCATATGAGCGAGAAAACAATATATATGCATCAAAAGACATAAATGAGAAATTCAGGTCTATGAACTTACACAAATATAGGCTTTTTAGCAAAGGAGGTTAGACATGGTTAAGCCTTACATGGATAAAAGGTTGGAAAGCATGTATTTTACACACTTTCAAATAAATTACACTGAGATCAGAAATATCAGAAGAGTTGACCAGGGGTCTGACAGTACTCCTTCTTAGAAAAAAAAAAGACCCCAAACTCATCCAAGTTCTATTTGTTGTTTGTTATGCTTCTTTCGTAAGTAGCTACCCTTCTGTTCCCAGACCTGCAGAGGTTGGAGACACACATTTCTCAAAGTGGGCAGGAAGACCATAACAATTAACACAATTACTCTGTTCTGTCAAAGCCAGATAAAAATCACAATCAGCATAAGAACTCAAAACTATATCCCTAATGAAATTTAGTTACTGGTCTTAGCCTTTTTTTTTTCCCTAAAAAAACCCCACCCAACTAACCCCAACCTAACCTCCACCCCAACTCTGCCACCAAAACATCCCCAACCAAACTAAACCAAAAAACCCCAACAAACCAGCCCAAACGAACTCTGTTAGTGTAAGTACGCAAGAACTTCCCTTTCCTTTGCACAGACCACACTGCAACTTATGTTGGTGCAAGCTAGCTACACAAAGTCAGCCCCTCTTTTGTTACCAAACCAGTGAAAAAAATATGAATTGAAGTGCAAATTCTTCAAGAGATTTCTCATTAAAGCTGCAAACTTGACAGAATCACATACGGTCAGTTGTACCACAACCGTGAAGCCACAGTCCTAAATCCAGCTGGTTGTCTTTATCACAACAGGATAAGCCTGTCTAGCAGTAGTGACTGAAAGAATGAAGTAAGCATGGCTATGGAAAATAAGTTGAAAGGAGGATTTGAGCTTAATTAATAGCAATAAATTTTAGTAGCCTCTGCCTTCAGTATCCCTGTCTCTATGTGTGCGTATTAGCATGGCACTAATCTGTTTAACACAAACAAGCACAAGTATCTGAAGATGAGAATCTATACCTGAAGACATATCTGACAAAACACTCACATGTGCAAATAGGACGCTCGGGAACATAGCAAAGCTTGGGTTATTTGCACAAATAAGGTGTGTCGTTTTTTTCTTCCTCAGCAGAGCTGACAATAAAAGTACTCCTGTCATCATCACAGACTCCTGGAATGCTAACACGGATTTTTTCTCTGTATGTGCATGTGTGCAGGCAGTTTTTGTTAGCATTTGTCTACAAAATTATAATAGATGTCTTTCCTTGTGCACTGGCTTGTGTGATAGTGGTCTAAAAGACAAAACTAAGACCTGTCTTTAATATAGTGTTATCAGAGGCATCTCCCATGGGGAGGTGTTACAGCCATCTAGTAGACATCTAGATGAGATGTGCACTTTGGAGATATTGCCATAAAGTATTTTAGAGAAAGAACGGATGCTTGGCTAATAGATGCGCATAATTACTAATCTGCACTGCTCCTTAATGGGAAAATTTGACAGGCAGTTTTGAGAGGTATCATAAAGACATGCAATAGTGCTGCTGAGTTTCTGACATTCCCCTGGAATCCTCCAAGCTTTCATTAGCTATATATTTTTTTCTTT
>WEIS01087378.1:279-35894 GCA_013389965.1 Todus mexicanus | reverse complement strand
AAACCTTTTGCTCCAGTCCACTGCTATCCTCTTACTAAAAGGCAGCAGTCCTGAGAGCTACTTGAAGCATCTGAGATTCAGGCTGTAGCAGTGATATTGCCTTGCCTTGCTTCAATAAGAATCATGGCTGGGACATGGGGGAGGCAACTTCCACTCTCAATCAGGTCTGTGATACCAGACCTGAGCAGATTTAGGATAAATGAAATAAAAGTTGACTGTAGTAAGACTTTTCCCAAAAGAATTAGAGCTTACATGCTCGTATCCAAAATCTCTTGCACTTTTCTACCCACACCAAAGTTACAGATGGCATTTGTTCAACAGAAAGAGAGTGGGAAGCATCTTCAATCAGGCAAATTAATCTGCTGCCCTCTACTTCCCTGGGAAAGGTACAACTTCTGTTATAATAGAGAGCTTGTTTTTGCTTCAGTGAACCAGATTGCATCAGAAACTCCAACAAGACCTTTCTAAAGAGCAAAAATGCTTTAAGACCCTTCTTTGTTGTCAGTGCCTCCAGGACTCAGCTATACAAACAGATGCTGTATCACCATCCACGGACAGTGCACCAGAGACACAGTGGTCTCCTAAACAGACTTGTGCAATAAAAAATGACAGGAGGGAACGCAGAGTACAACCTCATGTTGCAGGAACCCATTTTGACTTTTAAGAGCCTATATATGGTGATAGCTCTCTTCTCGCTGTTATAAAAGTTCTTAAAACAATCCAATAACAATTTATCATTTTCATAAATGTTAGTCTGTAAAATCCTCACTACATTGCAGGGACCTTAGAGCTAGTTGAAGACCAGAGAGAGGCAAAAAGGCTTTTTTCCAGGATATTTAAAGTTTTGCTGAGGCACCAGCTGTACTCCTCCTTTACATAAAGGTGCCTGTGTCCCAAGGACTGATGGTAACAGTTTCAGCAAATTAATTTCTCACTCTTGCTCTCTCGCTCTCCTTTTCAAGGTGCACCTGGAGATCGTGATCTTTAAATATTTTCAAAGTGGAGAATTATACACCAGAATAGTGTGCAGTTCACTGACATTTATGAAAAAATGCCTCAAGAGAATACTTGCAGGTCAATTTGCACAGACAGGACTGTGAATGGGTGTGATAAGACTACAGGTTAGGTCATACTAATATTTATACTATGCAATTACTACTTATATCAGTCTCCATCTATGCATGTGAACAGAGAGATGCTGCAAAATTCTCTGAGCCTGAGTATTCACTATTGTGCATCATGCCAAAAGCTGCCGCCATCACTATATTCCTTTCTATTTACAAAAGTCACCTCCTTTTGTCTATGGGAAGCAACGCTTGCTACCAAGCTCTGTCTCAGAAAGAAAGACAAGACTACAAAAGCATCTGACTAAACTGCTTCACTAAGAAAACCTGAGTTAAGCTACCAGTAATAAATACATTTATTGGCTAGACAGTAAAAAGTACTGAAGAGTTTAAAATAAATTCTGAGTTATTAAAACTTAATTTATGACCAGGAAAATAAACCCTCTCTTCTACTATTAATGTTTTTTATCTGGGCCATCAAATGTCACACCCTACTGATTTTGGATGTAAGGTCACTGGAAACAACATATCAATGGTGTCAGCAATACAAATCAACTGAAATTCCCCTAAAAATAAAAATGTCAGGGTAAAATAATAGGCAATAGTTATTTCATGGTGTGAAAGACTTGTAATATATCAAGAGTTCACCTTTTTCTATCTTTATCATACATCACTTTGAACATTAAGTATACCTCCATTTCATGTATTTTAAATATAGATAATGTATCTAGCTAAAACAATAATCTCAGAGAAAAGTGCACTGAAATGATTGTTTGGGTTTGCATTCACTTTTTGAAATGTCTTCTAATTTATATCAAATGATGAAGCAATAGCCCCGTCTATAAAAGGCAGCGCAGAGCACCAGATGATACTTTCTAGAACATGTTTCTGTGTTAATGGAATATGGGAATACAAAATTGATCCGGACTAATGATTTTAGTGAGATGAAAAAGACGGGGTGGTCCTTCACTCTGGCTGACCCTTCATTTTGCCCATGAAGACAAGACCCAAGCCAAACCAAGCATTGCAGGAAGAGGAAACAAATGCCTCTAGGAACGCAACAAGCAGCACATATTTGTGAAAATGCCTCCTTTGAAGTTTCTGCGTAGATGAACACATCTGTGTCTGTTAAATTGTCTTTAGTACAAATGGGGATTTCCTCAGGCCATTTGTGACTGTTATTAAATGGCTACCAGAAAACAGGTTACTAATTTGGCTTGCATCACTGTGCTGAATTATAACTAAACATGCTAAATGTCACACCGCACTGCATGTGGCGCTCACACAAAGAGAAACAAATGGCTGCAAACTCATGTTGTGCGGCAGTAGTGACATGAATCTGCACACCCAGTTCAGAGGCAGTTGAGTTTGTGATTGAGTAACAGCCTGCGAGCATTTGGATCTCTTGTGTTTATGTATAACGAGGAAGAGGATGGGGACGGACTGGCTCAGTGCTATCACTTACCTCTAACAAATCTGACCCCGTATCCGTGGAGCTTCCAGGTCTGGAAAACTCGTGGGGTCCCAGAGCACTCTTTTAGGATTGAAGCCCTTGGTCCAGTACCCCATGTGAGAGCAGGAGCCAGGAGCCTGGGGGTCCATCCCCAACACTGTGTCTTTTGATGCTCACCAGTGCTGCCCAATGAGCAGGCAAAGCATCCTCTTCCCTGGAGCAGAGCTATAGAGTGACTTGTCCAGTTTTTCACTGCTTTTGTGAATCCTGTGACTCTGTCCCTTTTTCTCCATCTGCCACATCTTCTGTCTGATCTGTGTCTCTTCCACTACACCTTGCCTTTAGAAAGAAGTGCCTGCACTACCACATCACAACTGCAGAGTTTTGGCTCACCATTGTGTCAGGTCTGGCAAAGATGTGCTCTATCATGGGCTGCCCTGTGCTCACACAGAGGTAATGCACAGCTATTTGGAATGACTTTTTAATAATCTGCTGTCAGCCGGAATTAATAACTTTTTTTCTCACATCACTTTTTCTATGCTTCGGTGATGTTCGTAGCAGATGTAGGGGGTAAGTTATCCCTGTTGCTCAGGCAGCAGTCAGGATGGCAAAGAAATGGGACAAGGAAAATTTGTTCTCACAAGGAAAGATAACATGCAATCTTTTGAGGATGGGGTGAACACATCAGAAGCTAAGCCAGACATTCTCTCAGAAGCTTCCATCTTGAAGCAAAAGAAAATACAGAGAGCTATGGAAGGTGAGGTACTCAGGCAATAGTTTGTGGGAAAAAGCACCCTGCAATTAGTATAAACACCCCCTGTAAAGAAGAGCTATGACAGTGGTTAGAAAACACTTTTGATAGCTTCTATCAATGTCTCAAAAAGTTTCTCTTTAGGGTCCTTTCCTAAAGAAGGCAGTACACTCATCCATCAAGTCCCTCCATATTATATGGGAGTGTAACAACACTCCACTTTTTTGTCACACTAAAGTTGTGGGTGCCCAGTACAATATCCATGCACAACATGCAGATGTGGTGGTGGTAGGACATGAGGTGACAACTCAGATAAGTGAAACTTCATAGGCTAAAGATAAATCATAACGGCCAGCTCCCATATACGTTGTTCTAGCAGGGCTGATGCATTACTGCATCACGTGGAGCACAAGCCGAAAGGTATGTTATCTGGAAACATTGGGAAGGGGGCATGCAGCCTAGAAGGTAGAGGAGATATCAGCAGGTAGAGGTGACAGCGGATTCCCCCGTAGCTGACGCCTATGAGACAAATCCTGTAATATCCTCATTTGGGATCTTGGAAGCACTTTAGTAATAAGAGTACTGGTTTTCTGTCTGTGTTTTGTGATAACTGTTGCCACAGATGCACGATTCCTGGGCAGTGGTTTTCCTATTCCTTCTAGCACTTTTCCTTTGTATTGTTTCAGCAGTTTTCTTGGGCAAGAGAACACAGGTTTCATGGCAATGACATGCTCTAGCTTGGATCACTAAGGTGTATTCCCCAAAAGAGAGATCCTGGAAACACTTCTAATTTTTTTTTATTATTTATGCCATGTAAGAATTGAGATACTGACTTGGATGAGCTGTGCATATCACCCTTTTCATTCCCTGTAGTGCTGCCAAAATACTGTCATCAGCATGGAAAAAAGTCTGATCCATTATGTTAGGAACCCTCTGCTGTTCCTTATTATGATGGACTTCTCCATTCCTGACTCAGATTTTGATTCTGCCTCTCTCCTACATTAACCTGCTGTGATCTCATCAGGAAAGCTGATCCATGAAGCTAGGGTTATAGTGAATGTTACTTAACCTAATAACTGGTCTGACAAGTTTTTAAATGTCTTTTAATATTTTCTCTCAGGTAGTGTTTTCATTTACGCTGTGCTGGTAGCAGCTGAGTAGCAGCAGGCATGGAGGCAGGCATGAAACCTGTACTTTCCTTCCCTGTGGTGTACAAATACGTTTAAACTCCAGAGAAATCTGTGACACGATCTGGTTTACTCTTCTTGACCTGCAAGCATACCCCCTCTCCATACTTCTAGCTGTAAGACATTTTAAAACCTATTTACGGCAAAAAATGTAAGGTTACTCATAGTGGGGCAAGAAGTCCTTTATTTATCTGTAGTAGGTTCAAGAGCACCACAGATAGACAAGGTCCATGCTTCTTCACAAATACGTATCAGCCTTGACCTGCAGAAACCAATCACAGTCTTACTGTGTTGTTTGCATGATACAAAGCCAGTGCCTCTTCCCTACAAAAAGTAAACTGAGATGAATAAACTGACTTCACTTGGCAATTCTCTCAGCGATCTGATCAATATGATTAATGGTCATTCTGGTCAACACTGGATTTAATTCAAGGTCACAAGAAAAAAAAAAAAGCTAAAAGGTCACTTTGCTGATGAACCTCTATTTATCTATGGATTTTTGTTATTAAAGGAATTAATCTGATAGTGTTTCCATACACAGCACATTAATTATTTATACATTTGATACAAAATGACTTCATACAAAGATTAAGATTGAGTCTTAAATTGCCAGCATGGGGCACAGAGATTTAGTCCTGTGATGAGACTCATCTAGATTGACACAGCTGAATCCTAGTTTAAAAATGTAGGTTTAAAGGAGAACTCAGCCTGGTATTACACACAGCCAGACCAACTTATACCAAATGTCACACGTACTGGGTAAACTAAAGTCCACAAAAAAATCTTACCTTGAGAAAAATCTTAGCTTTTGTGACATATTTATCAGAGTGTCTGTTTTCAGGAAGGCTTAGTCTACCATCCTCCATTTTGAAATTCGAAGTGACAGAAATTTAAAGCAAATAATGATACAGCAATTTTATTCAGTCTCCAGAAGTTTGAGGGGAACATTCTCAACCTTAAGGCATGGAATTCCAGTCAGAAGTAATTTCTAATGTTGCTTCATCTTATTACTTGTAAATTCAATATAATTAGAAGCATATTCAGTTCATTACCAATTTGAACTCTTGCCCAGTTCTTTTTTCAGTCCGTTGCTTTTTCAAAACACTTTATTAAAAACTTGTTTTGCTGTTGTATGTTTTAAAAGGAAATAATATCTCACAACTGATCATTTATTAAGATAACGCAACCACACAATACAGACAAACAACAACATAACCTTGGTAGAAACAGATGGAGAGAGAAATAAACCTTTGCTTGGTTGCACATGAATATTTTGAACTTACACTTGAAATATGTATTAGCTGTATTTTCATCCCAAGAGTGATAAACACAACATTAGATTGAAAAACAATTACCTCCCTTGCTTTTGGGCATACAGTACTTTATTACCTAGACTCACTTATTGCTTCAAATGACACCTTCTGAATTTTCATGTGTTTTTCACATACAAATGCCTATAATGAGAGACATGAAACCAGAGCAAAATCTAACAACTATTTTACTGTATTGCTGTTATTTCGTTCTTTTCTTTCTGCTGCTTCATTAGGCCAATTGTCAAAAATCACATAACAGAGAGCAAAGGTTTCCATTTTTGTGATGGATGATGGGCAAGAGCAATCTTTTAAAATTACAGACAGTGGCTGCCCAAAACAACATCCTTTCATGTTGAGGAGAGGTGTTACATGGATTAGTGATAAAAGAACCATTTATATATTAGTCACAAGATCCCAGAAAACTCACATTAGGAGCCATGCATGCTGAAATCACTGTCATCACTAAATACTGGGTAACCATTTTATCTGGTGTCAGGCAAGTGTTAGCACTGGTGTTGTTGCGCTCCTCCTGTTTGTGTTCAGCATTGCTGCTCCAGCTCTACACAAGGGTATGAAAACTGGTTCTCCATACACTCTTAAGCTTTACCAAGAGGCTTGAAATCTGTACCTTCTGCATCACAGGGTGATTGTTTCAGCAGCACACCTTACCTACCGGTGTATTTACTTTGTCGCGGGTTAACTAGATGGTTATATCAGGTTAGGTTCTGGGAGAGCAGTGAAGGGGCTGTGCTCACTCTCTGACCAACCATTAGCCTTGCTGAATGATGAGTGAGGAATGCAAATAATTCCCCAAAGGGAATGTTAAAAAAAAAAAAAATACATCCCAACTCATGTTTACAACTCCCAAGGCATGAGTTTGAAATGCAGAAAGCCTTGCAAAGAGTTTGGGTAAGTAATGGCAGAATGATCCTCAAAAGCTATAGTTGGACCTGGGATGCAAGTTTTGCATGGAAGCAGGACTGGTCCTGGGAAGTGCTGTTGGACTTTTGCAAGCATTGTGAAAGCTTTCTAACTGGATACCCAAGGAGAGAAAATCCTCTCAGAGCTGCTTGTAGTGTATGTATACAGTCTTAATAGCACACCAGCACTTAAGAAAACCAGTCATTGCACCACTCCTGCAGGCCCCCAGGTTTCCCAGCTCTCTCAGCAGTGTCTAGCAAGGGTCCATTCTCACTCACTGCCTGGGGTGGTTTGTGAGCTGTTAGTGTGGGTCAGCAAGAGAAAAATCAAGTCTTCCAGTAAGCAGCAGTAGGGAGAAAGTCTCTGAAGTGCAGTCTCTGAAATTGACAGTCTCCTAGGCAGTTTTTAACAGCATTAAATGACTTTATAGCTATTATTTATTCATTTCCTTCTTCTTACAGGCAGCATCCCTCGGGAGTAAATATTCATCTATCTGTATATGTATGCGAGGTTTTTGTCCTTTTTGTTTCTCATGTGCTTTATCCTTTGCTTCATTTTCTTTACCACCCTCCTTTTTCTGTCTTTCCTTCTCTTTTGTTTTACTGTTGTTGTTGCTTTAATTATTTTACTCAGTATTTTTTCACTCTTATTTTAGCTTGTCTTCTACTTCTCATCCCCACTTGCCATTGAAATGTCCAGCAATTGAATAGTTAATGTTGACAGACAGAACAACAGACATAAGCACCACAAGGCTTCTAACATAATACCCTGCTATCATTGAAAAATCTGAAGGAAACTGAGCCCCTAAGAGCTCATAATTAGGGCTACTCATGGATTCATAAAAACAATATTACATTGGTTGCGCTTTTTTCACAGTACATTGCAGCCATGAGTGTCAGGAATGTAACGCTTTATTTGTTAAAAAAAAGCACTGCAACATATTCTGTAAAGTAACAGCATGTTGTTTAGGGCAGATAAATGAACCCAGGCTGGTGTCATCCTCCTGCTGAGACAGGAATGCCAAAATTCCATAATGAAGGGATGAAAATACAAAGCCTGAAGTGGCCCAGGGTTTGCCAATGCATGGGATATTCCTGTAAGAGGAGATACTGTGATTTCTATGTACCTGAGGTCTGGGTGGCATACAACAGAGGTGTGACCACAGGGATGCATTTCCTCGACCTGCTCTGATTGTATGCTGGGGACAGCTAGTAACATACAGAGGACTCACTTCTATAGCAGCACTAAGGCTGAAGGGTTTTCATACGTCTTTACCTGCCCAAAGTTCACTCGTTATTGGCTATGCTTTTTGCTGTTTAATCTTCTATAGGCACGTAAATATGCCAGCAGATATTTACATGTCTTTCAGATGAAAATAGAGATCTCAGGCAAGTTCTTAGTGGTCCCTGGCTCCATGGTGCTTCTTCAGGAGGGGAACTGGTGTTTGCAACACCTAGGGGTTCATAAATTCAGTTTATTTGACCAGATATTTCACCTGGCCTCTGCAATTTCAAAAAAAGCCTTTCACATGGTGGTGAAACATAGTGAGCCAGAAGTGGAAATCTGGAGCTCTTGCCCTTGGTATGTCCCTCCCATCCAGGGAGAACTGCAGTCTGCAGGTCAATCAATGCAGCACTTTGCACAGACACAGACATGTCCCTGAGAGGGCTAAAGGGGTTGACAGGACAGTGCTAAAGGCATTTCTGCAAGAGTAGTTACTACTTGGATCTTTTGGAAACCACAACATACAGATAAATCAATCACAGACTAACCACAGCTGGCAGTAGACACATTCACACCTCATGAATGGAAGCAAATTGTCTTCTTGTTTGGTAATGTGGTTGTTTAGTCCCAAGATCAGTTTGCCAGTTTGAATCAGAGCAGATTTCTGTAACTCAGCACTGCACGTCACAGCTTGAGTGAAACAAATGCTCCAGTCTTCTTTGAACTTCTGAGTATTTTGACCTTCAGAACTTGTACCATGAATTTTTCAATTAACTAGCTCATAATTAAATCAACTGATTAAATAAAGAAGTTTTAGTTGATAAAGTACCATTATGCATTCAGATGGCACAGGAGTTTTAATGATATGTAGATTGTCCCTGAGAACAGCTCAGAAACAGACTAGAGCAACTTCAGGAGTGTCTCTCTGCCCCACAACCCCGTCACTGCCCAGGCAGCCCACCCAAGTGAGACATGGTGGACTTGGAGACAAGAATTCAAGACATTTTGCCTCTGCCCTCAGCTCCACAGGCACTGACAGGGTGTGCTGATGGTTTGTGCCTTCACTGTTCACTCCAAAATGAAGCTGTGACACCATCTCTGTTGCTAATGACACTAGCAATGCAAAAAGCATGCCAAGGGGAATGGGGCACTGCCACAACCTTGCTCACTCCAGACTTTTCGCATCTGGCCCCTCTGGGCCTCACAGCATCCCAAAACTCAAAGTCCTGTTCCCACTGCCATTAGGGTTAGGGTTCAGAGAACCAGAGAGCCTACAGCTCTAAGGACATTGGCATTGTAAAAGGCATGCCAAGGGGAGCACGCCACGGCCCAACCTTGCTCATTCCACACTTTTCGTATCTGGCCTCCCTGGGCCCCATGGCACCCAAACCTCAATTTTCCATTGTATATAAACTTCACCTGGATTTGGATCATTACCATACTGCACCAGAGAGAGCTGCTTGATTCAGAGGTGTCATTTAACATATTCTTTCCCATCCTTTAAAGGTAAGAACCATGACAAAATGCAGTAACAACAAAGAACATATTTATCAAAGGATAGAAACAAAGCTCTTGGGATTTTTCTAAAAGGTCTTTAGGCCAGTTCCTTAGTGCAAATCTTCCTTCCAAATGTAGGATTCGATATGCCACATGGAGCCACACGAAGCCACACCTACTGCTCAGAGTCTAAATTTAGACTCTTTTCAAAAATAAAACAACTATACCAGAGGAACAAAATTTAACAATGGTCTTTATTTAATTTGACATATCTCTCTTCAAGTATTTCCCTTGCAAAATCCTTTTGTGTTCTTTTAAGTAGGACAGTTTCTTTCCTTTGTATAGTACAAGTGTGGCATAAAGTGGGAGCTAACCATCTAAAAACATGTGCAGGCACCAGCAGAATCATAGACTCACAGAATATTAATGGCTGGAAAAGACATCCGAGATCACCGAGTCCAACCATATTCACAACAAAAACCTAAATACTCTGATGAAACACAAGTTTGAAAAAAAACAAAATAACCCCCTACATGCCTGCCTCTAGAGCATGCCCTGAAGCATCATGTCTACACATTTCTTAAATACCTCCAAGGACAGCGACTCATCCTCCTCCCTGGGGAGGCTGTTCCAGTGCCTCACCACTCTTTCTGTAAAGAATTTCTTCCTAATATCTAATCTAAACCTCCCCTGCTGCAACTTCAGACCATTTCCTCTGATTCTGTCATTATTTACTAAGGAGAAGAGGCAAACCCCCCCCTCTCTACAACCTCCTTTCAGAAACATAAGAGAAAATAAGTCGCAAACAACAAAACTGCTTAATGTTGCAAGTAGGGAGTAAGAGGAGGGAGGGAAGAAGGAGGAAAATAAAAATGCTAGAAACAAACAAAAAGAAAGGAATGAAAAAAAGAAAAGGAAAAAAGAAAATGGAATTAAAAAAGAAAAGGAAAGAAAATGTTGTGCAACATTTTGCTGATTTTTCTCAACCTGAGATACATGTAACATTGTCAATATTATGACACTATCACTTAAATATGTCACTATTGAAACAACCTGAGAAGTGGTAATGTCATATTAATAATAATTTTTATTATTATTACATTCTACTAATGAGATCCCGTGCACACGTCTTCTGTCAGCATTTCTTCTGTGTCTTGTTTCACTTTTGGGGAAGCACATAGTGGGAGCAGGATTTGCTGTTACTCTTAACCAAAATCATAATCGCAAGTTTCAGACATGAGATCTAACTCCTGTACAATGGACTGTGGTGATACAGACAACAGATAATAGGATCAGAGGAATCAAAATTGGGCTTCTTAGAATCAAGCAGATGCATTTAATAACAGAGAGGAACCCAAATCCATAAAATAATTCATACCCTGAAATGGCACTAAGTGGAATAGTTTTTAAAACATTTTCAAGATGTATGACTAGATTTTTAATTCCTGAACTATGCATATAGCACATTTGTTTGATTTAGTGTCTAAAATAAACTTTTACGACTTTTTGTTCATACTAGCACTGAAACAATTAACAAAGCAAAGGGAGAGTGTATAAGACGCTCTTGAAGCCCACTCATCAACACATCCTTTAAGTGCACTCCCTGCTGCGTAGTCCATCTTTGCCCTTAGGCTCACATCTGCAGCCCCACTGGTAGATGTCTCCTGATGGTTGTAGCTGGGATGAAGTTTTGATCTGTTAGGAGGAAGAGAATGCAAATATGATTTTATCAGTACTCAAGCAGATAGGTATTGTGACATTGATATGCAGGTGGGTCTCAGAAGGATATTTAAACAAGTGTTGGAGACAAGAGATGTTGGACTCTAGACAACTTCTGAGCAAGATACTCAGAGGCAGATCAGTAGATGATGGTGCATGTGGAAGGTGTGACCATGGAAGAAGAAACAGAGAAAAAGATCAGCTACTAGAGAAGCAAAAAGAAGCTGCCAGGTGAAAATGCAGAAATGAATGAAGTTATTTTGCCCTTCAGTAGGCAAAGAGCAAAGGCGGGATTCAAGAGGTTGGATAAACTGATGGCTCATGGGCCATTGCTATGAAAAATGTTCTGGGATGTGTAACCCCAAAAATTTTTGCATGGAGTGAGGACTGCTCTTGAAAATGGACTTCACAGGGGTAACCCCTAGGATTGCAGTTGCATGACTGGTAACAGCTTTAAACTAGAAACAGAGGGGATAGGATTGGGAGATTCAATCTCCGTGTCTGATTCTAATGCAAGGAAGAAAGGAAAATCAGATAAATGAGATTATTGCAGTGGGTAATAGGACACGGAAGGGGAGAGAAATAGGCAGCAGGAGAATACGGGAATAATACTGAAGAGAGGAATAAATGTTTGTGTGATATATTTAATGAAATTTGCTATTTAAAACTGGATTAAAACAAAGAAAATCAAGAGAAATGCTGTGCAGTAAGACCAGATACATATAGGAAGTAGAATTTCTCATGCAGAACAAACAAAAAGGATACTACAGGAACAACAGAAACACATTGGAATAGTAATCTTGCCTCAGACACAGGCACCAAAAGACATACATTATTTAGAAAAGAAGAAAAGGTAAAAGGTGATGAGGTAGCAATTTTCATTAACTGATGAACTAGACTGAAAAGAAATAAGAATCGATCGTTTCAGTAAAATTCAGAAACAGGCTAAGTCAAAACTCACTTTTGGAAAGCCTGAAAAAGAGGATCTATGGAATTAAAATAGAGCCTGCCACTGACTTTGGTGGTTGGATTATTTTTATGGCTGGAGACCACCACCTTATTATGAGAAACTAAGGGAACACATCATTAGAAGACTTTCAAATTTACCATGCAGTAAGCAATGCTTTCAAATACAGAAGGACAAACTATCTTTGCATGAAAAGGGCAAATTTCTACAGCAAATAGTCTCAGGCTCCAGAGTAACATCACATTAAATACAGTTCTGGTAAGTACCCAAATACTTCAAGGTAATTGTAGCATAGAAGTTTGGTCTAAATGAACATGAGCAGATTCAATTTCAAATAAGCAACTAGACCCACAATCTGTGAGTTTGAATTTGAAATGTCCAGCAAGCCAGAAAGTAAAATCTTAACACCTCTAGGATCTCCATGTAGCAGGGACTTGGCCTCAAGAGTCCCAAAATTCCTATGAATTTGCACCTTCATCCCACCCTCCCTACAAACAACAAAGAGGAAAAATCACTGCGGAGTAGGACAAACATCCCTTAGAAAAACGGATGAGGAAAGAGCTGACATAGACCACAAGAAAGACCTGATCAGAGAAGAAAAACTTACGGTCTACAAGTGCAAGACTGAACTACAACTCAGTAAGACTCAGCCTGTGGGAGATCCTGCCAAAGAAACACAGCAAGTATGCACCAAAATAGGTAAACATATGGAGAAACAAATGCTAATATTGCTGTTGGGGCATTTTTCACTCATCGTCTGTTCCAGATATCCCAGTGTAACTCAATTTTTACCAAGAGCTCTTCAGCAAAAAGAGTAGATCCACTTCCAAGACAGATCAGAGCTGGTTTATATTGGAAAGATCTCTGCAGTCTATGAGCCTACTTTGTCCCGTGTAACTGCAAACAAGTTAAGCAAATCTCGTTTACTTTGCATGACACTGGATAGAAGGAAATGCGGATGGCTTAGTTCCATGTCTCTAGTCTGGGCATTTACTTGTTCAGAGGTATCAACAGCACCATAAATCATCTCACCAGAGCAAAGTACTTTTGACTACAGGAACTGCAAAAGGGGAGCAAGCACCACCTTTGAGCTTTTATTTATATTTCATAGTGGCTCTTAGATCATCATTGGAGAGAGCAGAGTTGGCAGAAATGGGTGAAGAGGAAAACACAGGTGAGGAAAAGGTAAAAACTTTATATATCTATTACACCAGTAAACAAGGGAACCAGATGCTTAGGAAAAGTAAGAGCTTGAAGTTGGCCTTTGCAGAACAAATACCATACAAACAGGAACAGACAGCACAAACTTCTCGCAACACAATCCCAGTACTGTGCTGTGAGTGCAGACAGGAGGAATCACACACACTGAAAGCGAGCATTAACCCCTGTAGTGTTTTGGGGGGCAGAGATGACATTTATACTGTATTTGTATAGTGACTAGTACAAAGAGGTATTGAGCTTTGACTCGGGTTTCTGAATGCAACTGTAATAACTACAAAAATAAAAAGAACACAGTCTTGGGCCTCAATTACTGTTTGCACTGAGCACACGGTGTGTAACAGTGGGTACCTGTATCACTGTGGCAGGCAGGATGCATTCAGGCTTTCTCCTGCAAGGTGGCTGAAACCTGGCATATCATGCCATGGACTTCAGCAGTTATAGGCAAAGTCTTCTGAGCACCGTGGTGAGGGCTGCCTTTACTTCATCGGGTTCTCCCAGGAACACTGAACCCATGGCCAAGCGTAAAAATCAAAATCAGATGCCTGACTGCAGCCAGGGTGAGTCCAATCTAATCACAGCTCCTGTCACTACATGGTACCTGGTCTGGCTGGGAAGCATCCTAGCTGACCTGTAAAGCTGGGACTGGTGAAGGTAAATGTTCCTCAGACAGCATTCCAGCACCTGGGCTCAGAGTAGACCTGTGACCACACTGAAAAGCAAATGATGTGGGCAGCAGTGACCTGCACCATTCATGCAAGGCATGGGGATCCTCTGCAGTCCTTTACCAGTCCTCTGATCTCTCCAGTGCTACCCCTCAGTGTCACTGGGGTTTTCCCAGTCCAGTCATTCCTACTACCACTGCTACACGTGCACTGGAAATGGCTGCCTGCAGTGTCGCTTCAACGCATACATCATGCAACAAAGACTCCCATTAGCATCTCACTATAGAATACAGAACTTCTTTTTTAGGGTTACAGAAAGTTTTCAAAACATTGAATTTCACACAGGGCATTTGCCTCCACCAGTGTGAAAATAATGTGTGTGGCTCTGCTCCTTCAGGCGACTTCTTCGTGCATCAGGTAAATGATGAATTACCCTGTCAGTCAGAGCTCTTCCTTTCAGGGAGATAAAAAGCATGTGCCTGAATAGAAGTTACTTGGGTTTAACTGCCACACAGCCTCATGGATGGATGTGACAGGTTGCTTCTGCGGTGCCCTGTCCTGGGAACTGCCCCTTAGATTTGGCATAGGATTCCATGAAGTGTTGTAACAGGTTGGCTAGAGCTAAAGTTCAGACTTCTGGGCATCACCTGACTACACAAAACATTGCAAAGGCTGCAGGCTAAGGACAGCAAGGAGTTATTTTCACCGTTAAACCTGGTGGCTGACATAGAGTCCCTGCTGAAGGCTACAGCTTAGCTTTGGCGAGGCCAGGGCTTTGGGCTCGGCAAGTCTGCCTGGGTTGGGAGCTGGTGGACTAAGTCAGCAAAAAGCTGCAGTCACATCAGGACAGACCTCCCTGAAAGCTGTAAATATAGGTATATATAAAAGTGAAATGAGGAAATAAATTACTAGAGAAAATTCACAGGCTGAGGAGCAGCCCTGTCCTATACTGTCTTCACGCAGCCCATTTTTATGCTTCTCACAACCAGATCAGTCTCAGCTCTTTACTGGACTTACCTCCACCCTCATGGCAATACCTACGTGCTTTCTTCAAGAGTGATGAAAGCAACTCTGTAAAGCTCTGCTGGCTCTCCACAGATGAATGCACTGTGGGGAGAGGATGGTTGCTGTTCATTGGGCCTTACTAATGAGGGATGATCCAGGAAGATTTTAACCTTCTCATCATCACTATATGATAGCTCTAGGGGTAGTGAGCATTGTACAACTAGATTAGTCCACTGCCAAGCCTGAAATTTACTTAGAGCATGTGGGTGCCTATACCAAACAGTCTGGAGCATAAAGAAAACAAATCCTACTTTATTTTTTACTGTACTCTTTAATAGATGCTCTGTCAAGTTATACATTTCTTACTGTGACAAATTATTCTTCTTCTCCTGACAGGACCTCCAGCTGAGTCTGCTGTGCTCAATTAGGAGAAAATGCATATTTTAATCCGCCCCATGGTGTAGTAACATTTCACTCTGTGGCCTTGGCAAAGGCATCATTTAACTATTTCTGTAGCAGTTTCATATGCAGCACATTATTCTAATGTCAGCAGCATTTCCAACTGTTCTAGTTTCCCTGGCAGTACTCCCCTAGGCATTGGGATGTGGACAATTAAAGCCCACTTTATCATTTTGGAACCAATGATTTCCTTCCCCTGATACGGTTCACCACTACATAGCAGCTGCTCTTAATCATCACAACCATCTTTGCTCTCCAGGCCACTGCAGTCTCTTGGTAAGCTGTTGTGACCAATCTCCACAGGTGAGCTGGCAGAAGGTGCTCCTATACACCTCCTACAATAATGTGTTAAGGTCTCCACCCTCCTCAGTAGACCATCTCGGTATCTCCTCACACCTACATCAGCGAATAGAGATCACCTCAAAACCACATCAAGATCAACCTCAAAACTGTATGTTGTACGGAAAAAGGTTACCTTCTTCCAATAAATCATCAGGACTTTTGTGAAATATCTTCTAATGTTGTAGCAGCACTTGAAAACTACCCAGGCATGACTCAGCAGTTACGGAGAGCTGATGAGATGAGAACCCACACGACATTACTTTTATGGTGCAATATGGCTCTCTTCACTGTTTTCAGGGAAAACAAACAATTAAGGGTTATTTGTGGGTAAAAAACAGTCCAGGGAGAGGAATAAACTGTACTGAAAAAAAGGAAAATTGGAAGATTCTTTACAGGAAATCAGGATCTCTGTGGAAAGACTCAGTTCTGCTGGTACATTCAACATGGGATCTGCCCAGAGAGAGGCGACTGTTCTTTTTGACTGCCCCTAGGCTGGTTTTGGCCCACTGAATCTCAGAAATACTTCTAGAAAAATCTTTAATTTTTAGTCCAAATTTTTAGCCTTTTAGCTTTTTGCAGAGAATCTTATATGCTGTTTTGCTTACCTGTAGTCAGAGGTTTGATCATTCAAAAACCTTGTTTGCCCAAACCAAAGTCATAGTCCCTGATGTATTCAGTAGCCTAAAAATCCCATTAGTTATTTGAAACCATGTTTAGCTGAATTAATTCAATGTCTTCTACTCGGATAACAAAGGTTTTACTGCATTTCTTTTTCTTTTATGTGAAGTGTGCTCTCTGGTACTACTTATCCTATTAAAAATATATCTTGCCTTTTAATCAGCACAAGCGAAACAAAGATAAGCCTGCTGAAAAAAGCTTTGAAAAGCAGTTAAAGTAGCAGAGGAATTATGTGCAAGTCTGTAGAGTATATTTATGGTTATAAAACATCATATAAAAATTTAATTGGTACCCATGAAAGGCACCAGCAGCTGGGTTGAGAGGGTTCTCCACGGAACAGTTCAGCAAGGCAGCAACAGAACAAATGTTTGTCTTTTCAACACACTCAAAGCCTGTCTTGGAGGACCACTGCAGAGTGGCAATGCCTACTTAGTCCTTCAATTGTATAATGCGGTCAGTCAAGGTTGGGCAGGGTAAGAGATCAGCAAGTAGTCTGATGAAATGCCTCAAGCTAAAGGTTCAAGGCTTTATGTTGCCAAAGGCAGCCAAAGCAAGCAAATCAAACCATCTTGAGATGAGGATTCTGTACTTAAAATAAGATTTTAAGAAATGCTCACCTCCTGCAGTGCATTGCAATCCATCTGCAAGTCAACAGACTTATCCACTGTAGTTCTGATGGTCTGGTATCTAGTAGGGCATCCAGTCTGTTACGATCAGTTTGGTGACTCCAGGACTCCTGAGGAAAATTCAATGGCAATTAGAGGACTTCGGGACATATTAGCTCCCTGGTTAGCAACAAGTCCAGTAGCTACCTTAGACATGAACACAGAGTTATCTACACAACAACACGGGCTTTCATGAATAAAACCTCATTTCCATGAGTGAGCACCAAACTCACACCTCCCATGGTTTGAACTGCTCATGCAACGCCACCAGTCATTTTGTGCATCACTATCATCTGACGTGGTGAGTGTGCTGTGTAGACTGGTACTGGAGAGCTAGCTCAACCATTAACTCCTTTGAGCTTCTTGTTATTGCTTTTTATTGTAGATCTGTGCTGGATCTGAAACAGTGCCTTAGCAATGAAAAGCTCCCCAGGAGATATGGGAATATCCCATTAGCAAAATTACTTTTTTCCAAGAGTGGTTTTTGTGTAAACATAAAGCCCTTCATTTACAATGAGAGCATTTCAACAGCCATCTCTTCTTCCTATTTTAATAAAATTTGCCAAGAACATGTATTTTTATCTTGTATTCATATGGGAAGGAGCAAGATCCTTTAGGAGTTGACTGATGAAGTACACATTTCAAGCATTGATAAATACAAACACAAATACAATCTCAGTGTGGCTTTTTGTTTACTTGTTTTGCTACTGTTTCTCTTCTTCATCTTCTTTGGATAGATTAACTCTAGCCCTATTGTATCAGGGTTTTTTTGGGAGATTGTCACCAGGCCTTGAAAGAAGAATGCAGGAAGAAGACTGGATAAGGCAGGAGAAATGGAATGTTCAGCATTTTACCCCTGCCACACTGAGGAAGGAGCATAGGGGAATTTGAGACTCTCGGTCCTGCACAATTCACACTAATGGACTGTAGGACAAAGATCAGCTGGAATAACCCTGGCTGTACAGCTCCAATGCAACTGGTCAGGCCAAAGCACCAGGAGACTGATGGCCATCTGAGTGACTGGATGTGCTGGTAGATCACAAAGGCATGCAAAGGCCTCTTCTCTGTCAAAGGACTGTACAGATATCCCTGTAACTTTGTGTGGATTAGGACCTAGAGGCTCACTTCTTTTTCCCAGGGAATACTTTCTTGTCCTAGTTTTCACCAAGTTAATCTCATGTAACTTGACTTCAGCTTCCCATCACAGTGACATATGAAATGCAAAAATGAGACTTAGTACTTTCTTGGTTACAGATTTCTCAGTATAGTAGAGAGAATGATAAGCAAAGAACCCAGGTCAAAGCCTTAATCGGGCAAAGGAAATGTTCTTCAACAGTAGCTAGGAGCTGCCAGCCTGCAACCAATGAGCACTGGATTAATGAGTAGCATGGTCACCTAGCCACGGAAGAGAACTTCCTTTTGAGCGTCACTGTCTCGGGGACAAAAGCTTACTGACAGCCAGCTTTTATGCCATCATTTCTACCATAACTTTGGAATGTGGTTGACGAAGTACATCATATAAAAAATCTGCAGATAATGAAATGAGCTATAAGGTCAAAAAGGACACATTAGTCCAACCAGTGCCAGAGCTGATGGCAAAACCCAGCACATTTAAGTCCCAAACCAGCACCATGTCAGAGCTTGTTTTCTCCAAGCTTTCTTCCCTACCCCTGGATGAGACAACGTCATATTTGCATGCTGTCTCCACTCCAGTGAGATTCACCTTCAGGAAAAGGATACCAGCTAATTATGAGCAAGCTCTCTGATGATTAGTTCATTTGCAATTCCTCACAAGCACAGTTTTGCGATTGTATAATACAAGGCGTAATACCGGCCATTCTGGTATGAGACGAATCAAGAGAGATGTGTAAATGGAGAGATGAGCATTTGTCCTTGAGGGAGGACATTTAGCATACCTAGAAACACAACCATTTTTAAAATTAATTAATCCCCTTAAGGAATTGTGAGTGATGGATTAGAGACCTTAACTGGGGAAGCAGTCTGTGACATGGTGTGTGTCTGAGGAGGCGCTGAAAAAGGACGAGAGTTTGCAGTCTCATGTGCTTAAGCAAAACCATCAGCCTAAGACTGGAACGTATTTATTGGCTGGAGAAGGAGAGGCTCAGAGGGACCCTCAGAGCTATGCACAAGTGGAGGAGGATCTGCGGCATCTACTGCTGTCCAGCCAGCTAGCTCTCAGAGCAGCTGTGCAAGAAGAGGAGGGGTAAAGCTTAACATAGCATCACTACAGAGGAATATAGCACACGATATTTTAAAAACATATTCTTGGCTCTGAGAAGTGTCTAGATAAGCAGAGTAGGAGACAATATGTGGATTTCTTGTTTTAATGGAAAAGAACAGCAGGACATTGCTTCAGATGTGCTTCCTTATGAAATCTGTTAGGTTTTGAGTCTGAGTCATCTCTATCTTAGTATGCAATGCGTTGCACCAAGTAATGAGATTTCTTTGAGTTTCCACTGTATTAGATTTCTCTACACATCAAATATTTAATAAGAATTAGCATGCAGCCATCCTCCCTCCTCCTCTTCACAATAATATTAACTTCTACTGAGACACCAACATTTTGCTATTCACAGGACTGCTTTGAAGGGTAAGTGCAAAAGCCTTGTATATTTTTCCAAGGGATTTGCTGTGGCCTTCTGCAAACACACAGTAATTAAAAATGACCAAGAAAAAAAGACACAGCAAACTAAAGGTGTGAGAAGAGACTTCACATTAGTCTTTGAGTCAGTTACAGTATCTGAGGAACAATTTCATAGCAATAGCATATTTATTTAATGTGGCACAGATATCTGGGCTTACTGTTACGGATGGCATTTGCTCTTAATACTTAAAGTACCTCTTTAACAAAATGGCACTCCATAAAAATTTAGTGTGTTCCTACTGTAATTAAAAAGCCCTAGTCATTTTTGCATTTATGATATAAACTATAATAGCTGTAAAATCCTGCAATTAATTTGTGCCAACATTTCATACTTGAGAAATTCCCATTACAAATTTCATTACTTATTCACTTATCTGCAATTTGTCCTATATAACCTAAAGAATATTAACAAATTTAGAGTCACTTTTGCTCTATTAAAAGCTAAATAGAAAAGTCTTTCACCTAGCAAGCCAATTGCGATAACATTCTCAAGCCTGCTCCAAAATGGTGGTGAGCTGTGGCCAGGCTATACAAAAAGCGATATTCCTTATGAAGCATGAGCCATAAACAATATGCAAAGCCCTTTGGAAACTGTGTGATGTATCCTGAACTAACTCACTACACCCTCATTAGTTTAAGAGCATTACAAGGCTTGAGTGTCTTTACCGTGGCTGTGAATATGACACACAGCTATCTAAGGGCAGGACTGGCAATAAAGCAACATGGAAATAGTTATCTATCCAGCCAAGAGTGATGATGTAAAGTCTAAAAGACAGGAATTTCTTTTCCCCCCTCCCTCTTCAGCTTTCTTCCCTGCTACTCACACTCATAATTTGCATTCCAGATGTCTGTGGGACTTTGAAGGCTCTAGAGTCTCGAGGGGCACTAACATAAATTCCCAGTTTTCCTCCAGGTAAGTGACACCCCTACCAGAACAAGCTGAAAGAAAGGCCCAGCAGGAGAGGGCTGCACGCATGAGCCAGCAGGAGGGGGAGCGGAACTTCTGCTGCTCTGTAGCTTCTCCCAGCTACTGAATTCTGACAGTGTGACAGTAAAAACACCCAACTGCTCCTGAAATTTTGACCATAACTTCTTCATGGCTTTGTCTTCTCTGTCATCTCCTCTGGGGCCAGTGCTCCAACCCAACAGATGCCAGAACTCTGCTGAAAGCAGCTTAAGTAAAGAAAACCATCATCTCCAAGATCACTGACAACCTCTTGCTCCATCCAAGTCCAGACCAGTTCTGAAAACATCAAAACAGCATTTCCAAATATGCTTTTCATGACATTTCATCCTTTTTATTTAAATTCATTTTTACTTAAGAGAAGATGCTTTACTCCTTCCCCAGTTCTTGACTGTGCATTTTCAGGGCAGTATTGCTCATCTCACTCACTGTATTAATAAGATACTCTTGATGAGTCTTGCATATGATGGCAAAATATAATGACAAAAGGAGCCAGCAAGGACCATGCAGGAAAGGTTGAAAGCCAGATTGGCCCCCTGGCAAAAAAAAAAGGAATAAAGAAACTTTCTTCCTCACAGCACAATTCCATCTCCAAAAAACCACCCACTGAACAATTTGTAATACAGAAACACAGGGTTTGGGCGTACCCTGAGTATTTTATGGTATGCTTAAGAAAAAATAAGTTACAATCTCCTAGAGCAGGGGTAGGTTGAAACAAGAGCCAACAAGGTGGGATACCATCGGCTTCATTTAACTGAGAGCTTTTGGAAGTGTGCAAGTAAAGAATAAGATTTCACTCCAATGGGAAAAAATGAACTTTAGTTGACTTTGTATGTTGACTTCGCAAACATTAATGAAAGCCATTATAATACATTATGCAAATTAGAATAATTATGCAAAACGAGGCCTAAAACCAGGTAACTTCATCTGCCTGCAAAAGAACAAATCCCAAACACACTGTACCGGGACAGTGTCACTCACTTTCCACAAAACTATACTCACAATGAACAGAGACTCAAATATAAGGATATACGTATGTACTGTATAAAGACATAAAAATATTCTCTCCTTCTCCACAATATATAACATTACATTGGCATTTTACTAGCTTTTATACCACATTAATTTTATTTCAATCTGTAATTGACTTCCACAGAATTTAGCTGTGAGACAGGAAATTATATTCTAGCATAAATAATCTTGCTTCTGAAAATGACAGCTTTAACACAACCAACAATACAACTCATAGGTGAAATAAATTGGCATACTTATTATTTTGTGTGTTCCATCTTTTACAGACTATTATGGTGTAAATTGAAATTTTATATGATTTAATAAATTTATATGATGGCCAAGTATCTACATAACTGTAACAATCTGTACTGCTCTCTTAATCAAGGTTTTTGGTACATGCAGGGCTCTCTTTCATTATAGAAGACTTAGCATATGATAAACCAGACACCATTAAAGCACCTCCAGAAAAGTACATTTACAGCACCATAGTCCTTCAAATATATAGTCCTTAATTCTGAAGGATAGTTGTCGTAAAGAGATTATAGGATCTACCTTTCTTCCACCATGAATCAACTTTGCAAACAAGTTATCCAGCAGAATTTTCATTGAGCTGCATTATGATAGTAACAATAAAAAATACACACACCTGCAGGCATATTTGGAGTTTTGTATCAAATAACAGAAATATTTTGTATCAAATAACAGAATAACAGAAATACCTGGGACAGAGAAAGGTTTATTTGTCCTCCAAATCTCTGGTTAGTTCTGAAGAGATAATACCTAAGATCTGAAGTTTCTTTGTCCTTTGTGTACCAGAGACAACATACGATGCCAGCTGCCATCTTTCAAAAAGCTGGCCCACCTAGATAAATGGTCCTCTGGAGAAAGAGAAGTGATGTACAAGGCTTCTGGTTTGATGTAAAAGTCTTCTCCTTAAAATAAATGTAAATTCACTGCATATACTGGATACACATACACCACTCTGAAAAGAGCATCAGTACTCTGACACTGCTATTCTTTATAGGCTGGGTCCCATCCTTTTACATGCTGGGATTACAAGACCCTTGACATCCCTTCCTGTAGATTTGAAGGGTGTCTAGTAATTAGGCTCAATGTTTACCCTGGTTATCTGCAAGAAAGTATCAATGAACGAATGATTCAGTCAGGTCATCACATTCCCTCGGAGCCACCCTCCAGCATTTGCAAACAAGTTCATTAAATGAAAGATGTTCAGTTGCTCCTTTTGCTGCACAGAATGCCAACAGAGCTATAAACAGGGACTTCCAGAGGCAAAGCAGTTGTCACTGGTTTTTGTTCTCTGCTTCTAAATTTTAAACATGACCTTCCACCTGAGGCTTTTAATGTATTTTTGCACTCTGGAGTACAGACCATGGTACTCAAATTCATGCCTGAAATACATTTTCTGTGTTTGCAATACTTTTAGAAATTATGTTTATAGAATATCCTTGGAAGAGAATGACTCTTTATTCATAATACATAAGCTTTACATTTTTAATAACAGAATTAGACCTTCACTGATTTTATAACTATACTATTAGCCAACACATTCTGGTTTCAAATTAATTCGAAATAACTCACACAATGACTTTCTGCAGTCAGAATTGGAGAAGCATGGACTTTGAAGTAGGCACAGGCTGTTAAATTAAGCAATAATTGCAGCTACCGCTAATGAAAGCACATAACAGTTCTCCTATTCCTTTGCACACAGCCTGGATTTCTCCCAAGACTGTAGAATAGATGAGCTGCTGATCACCTTTTGCTAAAACCTGATTTTAGAAGTGGCACGGAGGTCTCTGAATTTCTTGGTATGTTTTCTCTACTTTTGGTATCATGCAAATAGGTTTGTTTAAAAGCATAACAGTAATTCATATACACATCAGTATGGAGTCTACGCTACCTTCTCACTAAATACCTACATTGGATTAGCACTTCCCATTCTCAGCAGGATCATGTCCCACTGTGACAGGAGATGTGAGATGCACAAATGCACATGACCAGAGACCTCTGCAGATGTCAGTGACTCACTGCTCCCAGTGAAAGAATGCTTCCCTTCAGCATTTCAACACGTGGGAGCTTTCTGGAGGGAAAACTATAATGTTTGCCAACACCTAACAAAACTAGAACCTAACTGGAACCTCTAGGTGCTGCTATAACATAATTATTTATCACGCAGGCCATATTAACCCATAAGTTACATACATGTTGAACTTCAACACTGTTAAGAAACACATATGATTTTGAAACAGAAAACATCTTTGGGAAATCGTATTGCAACAACTGTTTTAGTCCCCCTGCTGGATGCTAACAGTATGGAGAGGGGTTAAATTCACAAGACATGGGGTCAGCAAATAAAACATTGTATTATTTCGGAGTTGGAAAAGCTCTTCTCACCCCTCTTCTTCCCAAGCCCTCTAATGTCCTAAGTTTTCATAGGGCCTTGTACCACAATACTGAACTCAACAAAGCTATTGATGTAAGTGCTACTATTGCAAACTCAATAGCTGTAGTGATACATTCAAAGTGCAAAAATATCCCCATGTATCAGGTGAGGAATAAACTGGGGATGTTTGTTTTGACCACATACTTCAGAATCAGCTACTTTCTTTACTGCAAATGTCTCTGGCAGATTCAAATAGACTATCATGTGTGAAGAAAGGCAACTAGTGCTGGGCAGTTTCTAACCACGGAGGAGAAAAGTTTCTCTACTTTTGAGGACTGACAGGTCCTCCTATGATAAACCTGCCAGAAGTGTTACCTAACGTTGTTGTCTACATTGCAATCTGTTTCCCAGTAACACTGGGTCTGAGTAGCAGTAATAGAATTAATTATACTTCATTTTGCTGTCTTTAACAGTATTGACCAAATTTAAGAACAAATGAGAAGCGCTTATCAAGCTTGAAGAAAATAATCCATCAGTGGCACAATTTAAATTCTCTGCAGTTCTCTTATTAATCAAAGTAACACTTACTATCCTATCTCCACTTCCCATTAACAGTCATTAAGCACTGTTGCTGATTGAAGCAATTTCTTTAGGGATCTCAACCTCATTTTTAAGAGAACCTTCTACAGTGGAAAACAATATCATACAGGAACAGCGACTTCAAGAGAGGAAGAAGGTTCTTCAATCATGTTCTGACCTTGACATTTCTCTGCAGCAGAAGTTCACCAAGTATACAACCAACATGCTCCAAACTTCCACCATCTTTCTTCCAGCAGCATCAGTGCACTCCTATTAACCAGGGAGGAAAACACCACTTCAAAAGACAGTTATAGCCAGCAGGTTAAGCATCTTTAACAATTGCACCAGCCTGCATTGACGATTATTATTTATAGAGCTTTTTCATACACAGTGAACCAATAAACAAAAAAAGAAATCATGAGACAGCTCATTCTGTCACCTTACTGTCAGCCCCCAGAGAAATCCAAGCTGTGATAAATCTCAAAGGTTATATGGTACAGAAACGATTTCTGATGTTGACTTTTTCTCCCCGTTATAAACAATGTCACAGATTGATAGCTTTTGTTGGAATAAATGCAGTTCTTCTCAGAGGAAGCCCAGCACATGGATGTAGCACAAAGGGGTAGGGAAAAGCCTGGGCTATGAGCACCGAGCTGCGGCAGCACAGATCGATACATGTTCAGGGCTGTGAGTGCATTGTCAGAGTTCTACACTGTCAATCCCAGGCTTGTAGGTGGCACACAACCACGTGGGGCAACAAAAAGCACTTTACAATTCGGAGGGGTGGGTGCGGATGTGGGTGTGTGCTGTGACTCTGCACTCTCAAGGAGTTTGTTCTGCGGATGAGGTTTGTCAGATTCCCTGCAAGGCCCTTGCGTTTACTGATTTTACGAGACTTCATCTCACACCATTGTCCCCTAACTCAGCTTTTCCCAGAATATTTCACATTTACTGCTTTAGACAGTTTTAGGGAAAATGGTTCTCTTCCTAAATTAGGAACAATACTGGGAGGCTGAAGAAATCAGAGCTAGCTTAGATCTGAGCAGCAGTAAAAATCCCAAACTGTAACATGTCATAAAGATGTTTATGCACAAGGCAGATGTTCACTGCGTTGCAATTCAGCTTCACAAAAGGTGTATTTCAGAGTCTCACTGCATCTTGGTTCCACATCTCTCTCTGAGCAGGATTTTTACTGACTGGTCATTTTTGTCAGGCACCCATCTGCCTCTTGACCTTTAAGCACTAATTTTTCTGGCTGGTATATGTCTGTGGCCGTATCTAACTTAGTAGTAGCCTTACTCAACTCAAACCTCCAACATTCAAGAGCTCTTTAAGATCGATTGTAAACGTTCACATTGTGAACTGTTTCCAAAGTTTGCCACCCATCATACTGAGTAACTGAGTTCACTTTATCCTTTCAGGGAAGAAAAATCCATCAGTGGTACTAAATATAGCGACATCACTTCTGCTTAAGAAGTATTTGACCAGCAAATTAGTGGGTGATGGAGAATATTTTAGGGAATTATCACTGAATAGCTGCACAGATCTCATTCTCGCAGTGTCTCAGTCAAATAAAAAAGGTTACTGGCCTTGATGGCCATTGGGACTGTCCCAGTGTGGCTATTCCATACCCACAGCCATGGTCCTTCCACTTCAAAGAAAAAGATGCAAGTTTGGCTGTGTGCTCTACCTGCTTACCACTTTCACTTGTGTTTATGCTGGATGAAAACACAGTACAACCTTGAAATTTGATGGTCAAACCAGGTGCTGGTTTTATACCATATATAAATGGTAGGCTGCGTATCAGGTTGGCAAAATTCAGCTTAAAATAAAGGGAACAACGAAACACCACTTAACTTTTATGCAGCTAAGTACCCAATTCCAGACTGCGTGATATGAAACGTTAGGCTAAATTTTGGATCAATGTAATACCTGCTCCCATTAAAGTACTTAAAAAGGAGAACATCTTACAAAGTGTCCCATTAGGCTGACAAATTTACAACACCATGAATGGAAAACTAGAATATGGCATTGTGTTCAGGGAGCTTGAATGGATTTCAGCTATGTAGTGTTTCATCTATACGAAGAAGGTTAGATAGCCTAACACATACATTCTCAATATTTATCAGTTCCACTCGTTACAGATACATGTAGTAAAGGAAATTAACAATCAATTGTAGAGTGAATTATGGCAACTATAGCAGGACTGAATAGAGGCACATGGGAACATAGTATGTTTAAGCTTCCATCTCTGCATATGTCACTTACCATTAATGCTAAATATGATTAAAACAAAAATCCTTTTCCATGTACTCTCATACACAAGACATCACTCTGGCAAAGCCCATGGTGTAGGGTGGTAATGTTCGGTTCTATTCTTCAGTAGCTCCAATGTGGAGGCATAAAACTGTGCTAGTAGAAAATGTAAAAGCTCTATTGATCTGCATGATTTACACAGTAAAATAATTTGAAATTTAAAAAACATAGGGAAAAAAAACTGTAAGAAGACAGGAAGGCTCATTCTGCGCATAAAATCTTACTTTCTCTTTCTCCATTGTGAGTTTAGCCCTGGTCATAAGTTCCACAAACCAGACAGAATACACAGTCACTAATTGCAGCACAGCTATTGAAATAATTTATGCCATAGCATCCATAGCTTCCTGTCATCTTTCTAGAGCGCTTGGGCTGCAGTTACCATATATCCCAATAAGTTAACTCATTGCATTATATAGCCTGTTAGTCAAAAGAGCTGTTGGGAACAATCTGTTCCCAGTCAGGCCAGAAAAGGATGTTTGTTTAACTACAATGATATTTTACAAAAAGTAAGCACATTTAATACCACAGCCATAGAGCTGTAGACATTTTTGTCTTATTAAAATTGACAGATATATGACAGAACAAGGGGAAAAAGGCAATTTTTATTCTTATGCTTTCAATTTTTAATGTGAGCACCATATTATGATAAGCACTTTCAGAACATCTTACATAATAGAAAAATAAAATATCTCTGCACAGAACCAAGAGTCATATAATGTTGAAGGTCACTGACCTTACAACTTTACAAATAGTTCATTGATACGATGTGAGACTGAAGTAATTAAAATATACCAAAACCAATAATAAAACCACTGGCTTTTGTTTACACTGAAAGTGAGTAGAAACCATATTACCTCTGCAAACTATTTTCACTTAGCACAATTCACGCGGAATTATTGCCGTGACCTTTTAAAAATGTAAAAGCGTGAATCGATAGCCTTTCAGAAGCACGACTGCAGGAGCAGAACGTGGTGGTGTGTATTTCTGCATCAGAAGGCAGCTGAAACCTAATTATCGTCAATCACATTGAGGTAAGTCAAGGCAGTGACAAGCACTTTGCAGGTGAGCATAGGTGGGCACGTGCCTATGGGGACGCCTTTGTGCGCACGAGTACGTACCCGCAGCTCTTCCAACACCTGTGAGGTGAGATTTAAAGGTGAGTTATAGGCAGTGTCACTCGTTTACAACTAACTCCGGTCTGCCAGAAGCAGCAACCTGCCAATGATGTATGGGCGGCTGGCAGGCTGCCACCCTCCTGCAGACCTTGCAGCCACGAACCGTGCCGGATCGTTGAGGTCATCACAACGCTTACTTGGACTCTGGCCATCTGGTATTAAAAAATAACAGTCGGCCAATCAGCAAAATTATTCAAGTCCAAGGACAACGTAAGAAACCCCATTTTGATATTTCTTCCTCCCTCTCTCCCAAAGCATCAGTCCTTACAGTTCATCCTCAGAGGTCATGGACTGGAGTGGGGAAGTGCCCCACAAACCTCCTGCTGCTGCAGGTGTTCGTATCCATGCCACTTCTATCGGAGCCATCAGGAGAATTTGGAAACGTTCATCAGGAGACAGAGCAAATGTTTTGTAAAATTAATCTCTCAACCTATCAGCAAAATATTAACACATACAAGTGCTTAGTTTCATTCAATGGCCTAAGGATGAAAACCCAGCATCATTCAAACACCCTTCAGTGAAAGATGCACAAGGCTGTCAAATAGCATTGATATCAGGAAGGCACTGGCAACTCGGTGCAGCTCTTCTGAATGCTAAGCTGTAGCTCACAGGTCTGAGCCTGGCAAAGCAACGGGCTTTAAATTTAAACCACCTCTCTGTGAAGGTTGAACCCCTTCCCAAATCAGCTCCTTCTGGAACACAACAGGAGGTCCTTAATACACAGATTAACTAGAATACCATACCCATTCTTGGAAGCATTAAAAAAATGGACTGCTAACCCAGAGTGCCCACTGTTTGTCGTATGAAGTCTACCAATAATGATACTAAGGAGAAAAAAAGTAAAACAAATGTTAAAAAGCCTTATTCTGAGTCAGTTTTTTCCAGAAGTGCCTATTCACCTTTGAAACTTTGCACACAAGAGGCAGATTAAAAATTCAGGCTTGCTCTCTGAGGTGCCAGCCAGTCTGGCCATCAAAGCACTGGAGAGTCTGTGCCACCAGTGAGTCACTCGTGTTGTTCAGTTCAGTGACAGCCCCTCCAGCAGCCACCGCGCCAGCCCCACACAGCTCCTGCTGGCATATACTGCCTCTCCGTTTGATCAAGAATTAATCCCAATAAGCAGAAGATGCACAAATACTTGTAATGCCCCCCTGGGTTTGGAAGTCAGTCACTAGTAAAACTGCTCAGCAAGCACTGAGCTGCTGCTTTGTTAGGGCTGCTGGAGGGAGGGCTGCAGGACTTAGGAAACCAAATTACAGAAGTACAGCCAAGCACTTAAAACCTGTGTGCCTTACAAGTGTGGCAGGAATACCATCATGTCACTTAACTCTTGTAAGAGTGCAGGTCAACAAAATATGATGCTTTCTCTTTATTGGTCCTAAACTAGCTTTAGCTCCCTTTCTATATGGCAAGTTATTTGCTGTATAAATGTTTGCTGAATTTATGTTATGATAGGATCTACCACACAACCGCCATCCAGAATATCCTTCAGAACTCTGCTTCACAGTATACTATGCTTCCCATCTCCCGCAAGTGCTGTAAAGTGGTTGTTGTTGACCATTGTCTTTTTTAATGTCTCCTAAATAACAATAAATTGTAACAGTTTAAAAAAAAAAAAAAAGAGAGAGAGATATATTTTATTCTGCCCCACATAATATATTTCTCAATGACTAATATGTGATGAAAAAATAAATTTCCCTGCTGGCAATTTGATTTGCAGATAACTGTGGTTGTTTGAAGATAGGATTTTTACATTAAACTTGGAATCTGCACAACTGTTTAACATCATTAAGGGAATATTATATTGACTGCAAGTAACTGGTTTCCATGTGGTTATATCAATCTATTTCTGTAAGACTGTACACTAGTTGTTCCCCTAGAGTACTCCTTGTAATGCTGAGAAAGTGTCAGAAATAATGACTGTCTACCTATATCTGCAATAAAACGTAGAGCATGGATATTATAGTTGTAAGTATCAAAGATTTATTTCACGACTGCAGGTAATGATGAATCTTTTAGCACAACTAATGTCTAGAGGAAACCTCTCTTCTTCTCTGAGCTGTCACATGGAGACTATTTATAGGGCCCTTAGTGCTGTGGGGCTTTAGCATAAAGAGGCAATGTGTCTGAGGTGCCACTGGATGGAAATGTTAGCAAGGGCTCCCTCTCATTGAAGATCTTTTAGTAGATGGCATTAGATTCCCTCTTTGTGTGTTTACGTCCCCCCAAAGACAGGGGACAGATGTTTAACATCAAACCATTAATCCCTTAGCCCAGGTTCCTGTGACAGCGCAAACCCAACAGAATGAGCCCTTTGCCTTTGCTCAGTGTAAATGCCGCAATTTACTGCTGATTTACAGAGTAGGGTCAGGCCATTAGAAACTTGGCAATCTTCTGTACAGCTGGAAAACAATATGCATGATAAGCTAAAATTCAATACCTTCTTGCACTAATTAAATGGGTTCCCACCAGGACAAAAACACAAATTACAAACAGGGCTTTTCTGCATCCCTATGCATTTTTCCCTGCAGATGTGACCATGCTTTATTTGGGTCTCTTTCTCCTGACCATGCTCAAAGATTTAGCTCACATTTGCAGGACAAGGAGCTGTGCTCTGATCAGCACTGCTTCCATTGTATGTTTTTCCCCATTCCCTGTTACTGTAGTCTCAGTTTTAAACTGGCTGGTTTATTCCTCATCATTGGGCAGGCAGGCAGGTGGACGACAAAACCAGCAAGGAACGCTGCAAAAATCCTACCCTAATTTCATTACACAGATGGGCATTTAGACAGCAGATGCATCCTTTAAACTAGAAGCTCACAAACATTGTCATTCCAGAAAACAAAACAATGGCAATACAACAGCATCCTTCATTTCAAATCCAGGATAATTAACCTTATTGCAGGACAGTGCCATGAATCTCTGTCATGAACTGTCATCTGGTGACATCGTGAGCATAAGTAAATATTTAAACAAACTTGTTCCAAAGCATAAAAGTAATAAAGTGACAGATCTTGTAAAGACAGTATTTTGGGAGTGAAAGAAAAAAAGGGGGGGGAGAAAGGCGCCATTTAATACTTCTGAAATATCCCTGAAATAAGTGGGATTCATGCATCTGAAATATAAACTCCATCACTCATCAAGCCAAATAATAGTCTTTATATACTTATAAGCCCCCAAATAAAAATCTTAAGAGAGCATGTGTGTTCAGGTGGGACTCTGGAGCTCTCCCAACAACATTTTGCTGAATAGTGAATAATATTCAGCTCAAGTATGGTTTGCTTCCAGACTTATTCACTGAGAAGCAACAGCAAGATTCTGAACAGCTGGAGGTTTAAGTAAAAAACAAAAATAGCTACAGGCTTTAACTCAGATCCAAATGGTATGAATAATAACAATAAAAAAATACCTGGTAACTATAAATCTCATCAACCAATGTAAAAGAACATTCTAAATCTATTAATATTTCCAGAGACATTATCTCTCTGCCACCCCACTGCTTTGTGACTTGTTGTATCAGCGATATTATTTGCCTTAAAGCACGAGCTAAGTGTTTTTCTTCCCCTGTGAGGAGAATCGTCCACAACCTTCACAAGCTACAGCCCACTGCTCCCCTGCAGGAGGACTGGAGCATCATTAACAACGGAAGACACTTCAGGCACAAGTTGAGGCTCCAGCGTCTCCAAACCTTTCTGTCTCCCATCAAAATTCATATCCTGTCACTATTCTAGGAGCAGAAAGGCTTCTCATTACAGCATCATTCCCCTCTTGCAAGAAACACTGATTGCTGCACTGGTGGCTTTGGAAGGCAAAGATGTAATTTAGCAAAATAATGTACCATGCTGATTAATTTAATGTAGCCCATGACTAATTATGGTAATTCATTACATCTACAATTAGGCTAAGTAATTTATTGCACTGCAGTCTCATAAAGCAGAGGATTTATATCGAGTTTTGAATGTCACCCAAAGGACATTTCTGTACCTTGTCTTTACTGAGGCGGAATAAGGCTGCCAGCTGAGATGAGCCCAAAAAAAAAGAGGGGCGGGAAGCCCCCCACACACCCTTCCTCTGCTGCGTTTGATATTTGTATTGCGGGCAGCATGCAGGCGCAAGGAGGGCTGCTCTGGCTACAGCCTCCTCCAACTGCATCTTTGTGTAGATTATTTGGCATTGCCTTCCCATTTCTTTTAAACCGCACTGCAATTTTATCCTCTGTGAACCCTGCGCACCTGATCCACCAAATGGAAAACCTGCTCGGCTCTCTGAATATGATTTGGAGATGACCAAGACCAAAAGAAAAGAAAAAAAAAAGAGAGAGAGAAAACAACCCCATGTTTATTGTCTGTGGGTTTCTCTGCCGCTTTTGCAAAGTACATTGCAGTCTATCTCAACAAAGGCTTTTGCTCGCCTTGGAGAGATGAAAGGGGGACATCTCCCTTCACTTCAGAAAGCCGCGACGCGCACACAGCATTATTGTGAAATACAACCTCGCTTGTACCCTGCAGCAGGGTTTGCTCCAGCAATGGTGTACTTCGGAGACCAATTTGTTTAGCTGATCACTGTCTCTTTGACGTGGCTGCAAATGTTACCTTTCTTTTTCAATCAAAAACACAGCAGGGTGTGCCATCTGTTTGGCACAGCCTTCACTCTCTTCCCCGATGCCTTTTTGTGCAGATCATTTTACATGGCAATTTGCACGAATCTTTTATACCTTGATTTTGGTAAACATTTCTGCTTTCTTTTTTTTAAATAACATGTCACTTTGTTGAGTGTCTTCAGTGTTTAAAAAAGAGGGTAAGAAAACAGTGCGAACATGGTCAGTAAAACAGAATTTAAAGTATTTTGAAAAAATATTTTCCGAGCAAATGGCTGCCTGTCATTATATTGATTATTTAAAACAGACATGTTTACCAAGACTGGCTAACACATTTTACACTGCTGTGTTCCACATCATTTTCCTCCTTATATTTTACCTGGCAGGCACGGCTAATCAGAAGATTAATTTAACCATTTGAAAGACCTTTTTAAAGCAGGTTAACAAAAAAATAGCCACCGTATTAAATTGTCATTATATAACAAAAGCTAGCAGTAAAGCGGTTAACTATTTTTTCCCCAGCTCAGATGCTGCTCGGAGCAATGAAACCCCTAAAGTAGGAACAGATGATCAGCACCACAAGCCGAAGCCACGGGGATGCTCATGGAGTTGTGAATGCTTCACGGCATACAAATGAATTATCCTCATTCTTCTCCTGCCGGAGCATATAGGCCAGACCTCATTAGGATTCAATATCGCTCTGCTTTTCTAATGTTAATGTTCCAGTTATATAAGAAATGTGAAAAGGGCTACATATGGGGGGGGGGGAACTTGATGCCACATGTGTGGTCAACATGATGCCATAATTCAGAAAGCCGAACTTCATATTTTTGAGGAAATTACCCCATTTCCTATCTTCTCTCTCAGTCCTAATGCGGCATTATGTCCTTTCCTCCCCGTAATAAGTGGGTTTTAATTGTGTGCCTATCCCACAGTTACAGCAACTGCAATAACAGGTTTTATAGCCCATTTTGGGGGGAGAAAAAAAAATATAAATGGCATGATTAAACATCAGATTGTGAAAGCTCCAAATTCATTTTGCTGTGAAAGGAAACATCACACTTTACATTAATAAACAACTGTAGGAGTTTTCACCATCCAGGAATAACTCAGACATCAGGCTGCGTGCTTTTGTCTGGAGAGCAGCAAGCTAGGTAATGAAAACAAAACCCACTGAGACATAAAAATACAATTTATACCTTTTTATCAAGCAAAGAGAAAGTTGGTTAACGTTTGAAAAGGGAGCAGTAATGTATATTTATTGACAATTTTATTGTAATAATTAGATGTTTACACAGTCTGGACATTGTGGCTAAATCACTTCCAGCATGTTTATTTGTAAAGGGCTGTTTTCAGGGCAGTGCAGTAGGCTCATTAAGAAGACAGACTGCATTAAGATTCAAAGAAATTACTGCTTCCCAGGCTTTGCTTCACTGGTTTGGATTTAAAATCTAAGACTAAAGAAAAATAGTAATCAAGAAAAATTAAAAGCCCAACAGCAATATCACCCAAATACCCAACAGCCTAGAATGATGAAGTAAAATGGAGAGTATTTTCTCCTGTAAAGGCAAGTTCATGTTTTCTGTTACAAAATAATCTAGTATTGTACATTTGCAACAATATACAACATTGCGGATGCCACTTCCAAGTGCCTCTTTGTGGTTGTTAATATATATCACTTCAATGTTTATATTTATTTTTTGCACTCCAGTTAAATGACTACATGATATTTAAGATATAACTGCTACTTTTTACTTTTTTTTTTTTTTCAGGCAGTGCTGTTAGCTCACCTTTAGAAAGCCTTTAAGCCAGCATTTGGTTTATATATTTACTTGATATGTAGGTGCCTTTTTTACCTTCAGCCAAAGAAGGATCACTTTTTACTACAAGCCCTCAGAAATGTCCATTATTAACCAGGTAACTACTGCACATTTGGGTTTTTTCAGGCAAACAGACAAGTGAAACTTTTATACTTAGTCTGCGTAAATCTAAATTCTCTACGGAACCTTATTCGGGGGCTTTTTTCACCAATCAGTCTAAAGCCATTTGTTTGATTTGAAGTGAATTTCACACATACTAAGGGAGGCTAAACACCAATCACGCATTTTTCTGGTTTTACAAAGGTAAGAGAAAGGACGGCAGCTGAAACAGAAAGCGCTCTCAGTAACACGGTATTCACGAGAAAGTCCTTTCACATCAAGTTCGGCACAGAAGAGCACGGCACTGTATTTATTGCAATATCCATTTTAAAATTTAAAAACTCTTAAAAAATTAAGGCAGAAAATAGACTATAACGTTGCTTCTGTCTAAGTACGTTTCCATTACAATTAAGTAATCAATATGCAGTATTTATTGCTGAAAGATTATGCATAAAGAGGAGCACATAAAAGGAACTGTGTGCTTAAACCTTCCTGACTTTCCTTTAGCTGCTGTTTAGCTAGAAAGAATGCTGGTTTTCCCCAGAAGCAGAATTATTAAATGCCATCCAGTACATTCTGTATAAGCGCTGTCTATTCCTTGCCCTCACAAATAAAAACAAAGACAATAAAAGAAATTGATAAAGAGATGTCAGTTTGTGAAGAAAATACTGGGTTATATTTCCTGAAAGCTGCACAAGTCAACTTACAAACTTGAAATATTACAGATTTCGTTTTACAAGTCAATCACAGCTATATATTTGGCCTCATAATTACTGTCAGTTTTGATAGGGAAGGCAATAATTTTTTTTCCTGACATGTGAGCTTCAATAAAATCAGGTAGCCACATCACAGAACAC
>WEIS01087377.1:0-11300 GCA_013389965.1 Todus mexicanus | reverse complement strand
CGAGCCCCGAACCGCGAGCCCCGAACCGCGAGCCCCGCACCGGGAGCCCCGGGGCTCCTCTCGCCGCGGTCCGTGGCGTGTCCGGTGCCGTTAACGCTCCGTCTGTCCCGTTGCAGGTCGGCCCCCGCAGCTTCCCCTGCAGCACCTCTTGGACGGCTACGAGTGCGGCCGGGAGGATGACCACCTGTCCTACGGGGAAGCGGGGATGCCCGTCCCTCCTTTCGGCTGCACCTTTTCCTCAGGTAAAGTCACCTCCCGAAAGGCCCTACGAGGGGGGACAGCGTGTGGGCACCGCCGGCAGCTTGTGTCGGCTTAAAAAAGTCTCGAGTGTCGGTGATGAGACACTGGGACAGGCTGCCCAGGGAGGCCGTGGATGCTCCATCCCTAGAAGCCTCTAAGGCCAGGCTGGATGGGGCTCTGAGCAACCTGCTCTAGTGGGAGGTGGGATTGGAACTAGAGGATCTTTAAGATCCTTTCTGACCCGAACCATTCGGTTTAAGAGTTACTTGGTTTGAAGTGAGCTGGTAATAGTGTACTTGCATCTAGATGCGATACAAATTGGAGCTTGGTGCTCCTAGATAGGCCAGTGGAAAGTATTCCCTTAGAGAAGTGGCTACAGAGCGTTTAATTCAACGTCTCTTTGTTTCAGCTTGGTCTGTTTCAAGGTGTGTCCTCTTGATGACAGTGCTAGGCTAGATAGCTGGAAAACTGGGCTTTGTACAAAATACAGGAAAGATAAAACAGGGTGGAAAATGGTGTGTAGAAATTAAAGAGGTGGGTGGGTGCCGCTAGACTGTTAAGACCTAGTGTTTCCCCATGACAAACATGCAACGAGTGAAGTAAGCATGGAAGTTCCTGGATATTTAGGGCAAAACTCTTCTCGTTTGTAGTATTCTGGGTTTGATGTGAGCTTACACGTTCCCCCAAGGGATCTTCCTGCTTTTCCATCTCAGATTCGCGGAAAATACTGTACAGTGTAGATACAGAAAACTGTAACTAGAGAACAATCACAGCCAGCGAAAGATGCCGTCATCCCAAAAGTTGCTCCTGGAGCCATTTGATTTCCCATGTGTAGCAGTTCCTGAAAAGCCATGCTTGCTGACCCGTCAATGCTGGTTTAATGGTTGGACTCGGTGATCTGAAAGGTCTCTTCCAACCCAAACAATTCTATGATTTCTGCATTTTGAACATTTAAATTGCTAAGCAAATGCTGTTTAAATTGTCTGTGGCCCTTCACAAAGGAGCAAAGGAGTGATCATGAATCAGCTGCATAATGCACAAGTACGTTTCCCTTTCTTTCCAGCCCCGAATTTGGAACACGTGCTGGCAGTCGCAAATGAAGAAGGATTTGTTAGACTGTATGATACCGAAGCTCAAACCACCAGCAAGCTCATCTTTAAGGGTAAATCTTTTATAGAATGTGACCTTCATTTGATGTGACAAGCACGTGATTTGCTGGAATCAAAGAAAGCTTTTTGCAAGTCGTTTCAACATAAATGTGGGCAGTAGTTAAACACTTTCTTCTAGTTTGCTAAGTCTTCTTCACAAAGCAGCAGCTGAGTGTGCTGTTACAGCAGCAGTAGTAGGTGAATTGTTCAGTTTTGTTTTTCATGCCTAAGGCAAGCTGTTGACAAGTTTTCTTCAGTCTTCTGCAAAATATCAGGCTGCGATGCACTGATCTAATCTCAGCTTTTGTTTTCTTTTCAGAATGGCAGGCTCACTCGAATGCTGTGTTTGACCTTGCCTGGGTACCAGGAGAACCCAGGATTGTAAGCAGCCTTTTGCTATCTAACTTTATGCTTTGGCAACTATGTGCAGAAAATGACTAAAGCTTTTTATTTTTTCCTCTGAAGGTCACTGCTTCAGGAGATCAGACAGCCAAGGTGTGGGATGTGAGAGCCGGCAAGCTTCTTGGCATATGCAAAGGTCACCAGTGTAGCCTCAAGTCAGTTGCTTTTTCAAGATTTGAGAAAGGTAAATGTTGATGTTCCCCGTTGTCTGATTTTTCTTTCTTCTTTCCCCCTGACACATTGGTAGTTCTGGGGCTAAAAAAGGGCTTTGGAAACTGACAGTTACAGATGGCACAGGCCAACTGAACAGCCACCCATCCAACAAAGCAGAACTACCGTGCTGGAACTTCACAGGGGCCTGATGCTAACATCTGCACATTTCTCACCTTGGGCAAGTTTATAAGATGTGATACCTAATTCCATACATAAGTGTGTAAACAGTCTTTCCATAAGCAGGTTTCTCTAGAGTAGTAGTAAAAAAGAATAAGAAGAGTAAAGAAACTGTTCAATTATCATGGCAGAACAATGGCCTGATTTCTGTATTTCTAGGACTGACATCCCAGGTGTTGGGGCAGAAGAACCACAGGCATATAGATGGCATTCTACTGCACTCAGTTAATTAAATCAACATTTTTGGAAGCTAAGAGCACTCTTTTTCTCTCTCTCAGCTGTTTTCTGTACTGGAGGCAGAGATGGAAACATCATGCTTTGGGATACCAGGTGCAACAAGAAAGGTAACTGACCTTTCAGATATGTATCATAAAAGTTCAATATCTCATGTGAAAGTAGTTCTCAGATGTACTTGCTGGACTAATGCTTTTGATTAGAATATAGGCAACACTTCAAGAAGAAGAGGATTGTCAGATAACAGTATTCTGCTTCAGCACAGAAAAAGGATTGAATAGATAGTTCTTCTATGTATAATACATTTTTCCACTTTGTAACAGTCTCAGATTTGCAGCATGATACACACACTGGCCTGATAATACCCTGTGTGTCGGTAAGAAGATAAAGAGGTACAGAACACATCCCTGTGTGGGACAGCATAGACATACATGGGCTGGGTGAGTGCTTACTTAGGTCAGAGCCATCTGGAGGGATAAAGCAAAGCTGGAAAAGCTCCTGCTAGAGTAGGAAGGAAGGTAGAAAGTGCGGGAGCAAAAGAGCTTTGGTTGCTGGGAGCAACTGAATGTATTGTGGGGACGCCTACTAAGTGCAGGGTGAGCTTATTCTGCTCTGCTCTTTCTGTCTCCTGGAGCTTTTCCTTCCCCAGTCAGTTCGTGCCCTTATGCTTCTTCCCAGTTTCCTGCTCCATCCCGGCATTTTCCTGGCCTGTGTTACCAGGACTTGTTTCACTTTTCCATCTGTCTTAAGATCCCTGGGTCTTCCAACAAGCAAGCAGGGGAACAGAGATGCTCCACGTGATTGAAGTGGAAGGCGCAGGAAAAATGTAGTAAAGTCGCTTTGCTCTAGTAAAGCAGTAAATTTCATAAAGTGAGAAGTAGCAGACAAAGGGCTAAATTAAAATAAATAAATAAATCAGAGTGGAAAAGCACTGGAAACCCTCCTGTGAGTGCAGTTCTGCTTGGGATGAGATGGGTTGTACGCTCCAGACCAGGACACATGCTGAAAACCAGATCAAGGGCTAATGATTTCCAAAGGCAGCCTGTCTAGACCATTTTTAGTTTCAATGTCCACACTACATTGACCTCTGCAATATGTTTTTGCAATATATGCTCCTATTTTCTGTTGTGTTCTCATCAGTTTCACATCTAACTAACTATTTTTGTTTTCAGAATACATTAATAATTTTAAACGTTAGTCTCAGCCACTTTTTAGGGCTTATTCCAAGCTGATAACCTGTTTTATTGAAGTGATAGAAAAATTACCTAGAAACTATTAGTTGAGATGTTTTTGTTTTCTCTCAGATGGATTTTATAGACAGGTGAATCAGATCAGTGGAGCGCACAATGTGGTTGACAAGCAGACTCCTTCCAAACCAAAGAAGAAGAGGCAAAACCTAAAAGGACTTGCTCCCTTGGTGGTAGGTATCCGGGGAACAAACAAAATGTCAGTCTCTCTTCTGAAGCCAGTGTTATTGGTAGAAGTCTTCCTAAGTAATTATCATGAGAAATGCTTGGCTTGAATGCGGCAAATACTTCCATTTATCTTTGTTGAGGTATGTTTTTGCGTTGTGGTCACTTGCTATGGCCAGCTTTAGACATTGTTTAGTTATCTAACAACGCATGTGCCATCAAAGCCATTTTTGTGCAAATGCCATGTGAAAATACAACTTTTTTTTTTTTTCCAGAGAGGAGAGGAATGGCCAGCATTCCTTTTTTAAGGAGGTAGATAGGGAGGGCTGTAGTTTCTTTTTTCTTTTTTTTTGTTTTCCTGCTAACTTGTCCACAGAAATCACTGCCTTGCTGGAGTAAGACCTGGTCTTATTTAATCTGTTAAACCTTGTGATGAAGGCAACTCTCTTATCTTTGACTTGAAAGGTATAATCTCAAATTGCTGCCCAACACTTACTGCTCAGTGGCGATTTCACTGGTGGGAGTGTTTGTAGGATTGTTATGTCCTAAATGGTATCTAGTATTTCCAGGTTCTCCTGCCTGGCTGGGAGGACGTTTTCTTGACAATTACTTGACCTTGAACTAAGCTAAGCAAGATCGTGCTGCCCTTGAAAGAAAATAAAAGGGTTTTTGTTTGGGTTTTTTTCTGTTCTTTTTAAGGATTTCCAGCAGAGTGTAACTGTGGTGCTGCTTCAGGACGAGCATACTCTTATCTCTGCAGGAGCTGTTGATGGGTAAGGAGGGAGGCTGCCTGCTTTTCTGTCTATTCTGTGTGTTCTTCTTAGTGGTGCAGAAAGATTGGGATGTTTTTGTCCTAAGATTACTCAGTGGCTCACAAGGCTATAGTTGTTACTGTTAGAACCAGCAGAGCTATGCTGCCAGCTTGCATTGGCAAAGCTGGATGCTGCTTTTCTTCCTTACTGGAGACTGCAGTGCTGGGACAAGTCGTGCTTATGTGGTAAATGCTCATTTTCGTGTCTTAGCTAGGGGGCAGAACGAGAGCAGTTCTTACCATCTCTCTCTATTCTCACGAACCTATGGGAGCACACACTAACAAACTGTTGTTAGACAGTGAGCTGTTCTGGGATGCAAGTACATGGTTGGTGCCTGGATATGTGTAGGTGTGCTTGAGAAAACGTTGCCTTGAGTCACAAAAGATGCATTCTTTTAGATGCCGCCATTGCAGCATCTCAGAGCTTGAGCAAACTGTCTCATTGATTAGCATGGAAGTTACCCATGGAGTATAAAGGTGCCCTGCATTACCTTTTACTAGTTGAAGGAAGTTGACTTGCAGGCTCCAGTTGTGTCTTGTGTTACTTACAGAACACAGTGCTGCTTTCTCATCCATACCCAGCAGAGCAATTGCTTTTCTTTCAGCACGTCTCTGCTCTACTTCTGCTCAGTTGTGCTCCTTAGCAGTGGACTCTCCTCAGTAATGAGCAACTTGTCTTCCTGTGCTCTTAGACGGCCCCATCAGCACTGCAAAATAAATTTTGAAGACGCTTGTGCTTTTCAATTTCAGTGTGATCAAAGTATGGGACCTGCGCAAGAACTATGCTGCTTACCGTCAGGACCCGGTGCCTTCCAGGTCTTTTTGCTACCCTGGGACCAGTACTCGCAAACTTGGTAAATTATTGGAGAATTTATTTGTTAAAGTGCAAGGAGAATTTAAGAAATAGTGACGATGCCATCTCTTGCCTTTTTAGCCAATTATTGCTGAGACTGGCAAGCTCAGCAGGGTGTTTTGATTGCCAATACCAAATCTTCAAGTTGAAGAGTAGAAGTGCCCTGCTTTTGTATCATTGCATCAATGATGAAAACTTACGTAAGCTTCAGCAGTGCGTTTTCAGAGACAGAGACGAGGGAGTAATAGAGCTCTTGAGGTAGAGTTTAGCTGGTTGTTTTGCTGCACGAGTAGAAATCAGATTGAACTCTTTCTTTGCGTTGTATCTTGCAAAGAAACGGACCGGACTGGGGTTTTATATTATAACCCTCCAGAGTCAAGCAATACTTTAAGCTGTTTCTTATCGAAAACAATAGCACTCTTGTTCATGTTGCTTTGTATCTTAACGCCTTACAATGGTGTGATGCAACACAGTAATTCCTGATGACTTGCCTCATCAACTATCTTGACATGGTAATGGTCACTGTCAATCCCAAGAACATGAGGGAAATCCTCGATGAGCTTGTGAAATAATTTGCTTGCAGGGAAAGATTTTTCTTGAATCTGAATCACTAGAAAATCAGAGGTTGGGATATTCTACCAAAGTATGAAGGTTTCGAATTTTTTAGTCTGCTTGTACAATTGTTTGTTCCTGTTATCCATTTGAAACTACCAAATAAATCACTCACTTGCTCTGAAGGTGAGATTTCTTTCTAAATATCACCCCAAATCCTCATGAGAAAATGTAGATGTTATCCTAGGAATTTTCCTTCTCCAGCAAATGCTCTGCCAAATCAATAAAATTTCCAAGGACAGTTTCATATCTGATAGAAGTCCCTTCCAAATTTCCCTATCTAGGTGTTTCTTTGAGAATACCTGTTTTCAAAAATGGGGGTTTTTGGTGATTTCTTATGAAGCATTTCTCTCTTTGTCTATAGGATATTCTAGCCTGGTTTTGGATTCCACTGGCACTAATCTGTTTGCTAACTGCACTGATGACAGTATCTACATGTTCAATACGGCAAGTTTAAGGACCACGCCAGGTAAGCACAATATCTGTGGAAATAGCTACGAAGTAATAGATGTTACAGAGTCTAGAAAGGCAAGGTTCTCCCTGTGACTTTGAGAGACAGAGACCAGCCTCAATGTTTAGAAAACCTATTCCATGCTTTTATGTCTAAAGCTACCTGCAAGAGAAGGCACCTGTTACAAGGGCTGTTCATGTTTTGTATTAAGCCATCCACATAAATTTAAGAGAAAAAAAACATACATGAGTGCAGGTACCAATCCACCCAGACAGTAGTGAGCACGTTGACTTTAGTTTTCAGTGAGGAATGGCTTGTGTCCAGCCGTTACCCATCTGAAGCGAGTTTGAATCATCTGCTTACTGGCAGTCGGTGATTTTTCAAACCGTTAGATATGAATCCGTGTAAAGTGATAACCTGATATTTTTGTATTCGCGTATTTTAAGGCGTCTTTTAAATTGAGCTTCTACCACAGTTTCTGGAAGAAAATGTCCCCAGCATATCTGGGATTCTTCAGCTTCTTAAATTCATTCAGCTCTGCATCTGTAACCTTTACACTGACAAGATGGCCCACAGCCTTTGCTGCACTCAGCCGCTTTGTCACAGGACAGCGACTGCTTCGCAGAAAGTGGCAAAACTCGTTAGATGCATTTCCAGCCAGACAGATACTTCAGTTTCCATTGCCTTCTTTTCAGTCCCTCAGTTAATTGAAATTAAATGAACAGGGTGTCCTTCTGTCTGCTCTTCAGGAGGGCAGTCTGGTGGGTGGGAAAGCTTCCAGAATCAAGAACTGATGCATGTTGTAAATATTAATAGGTTAGTTGTTGAGGTTAACCCTGGATGCCACCGCTGAGCTGTGGAAATGTTCACTGGCCTGTCCCCGTGCAGGAGTGGGCTCTGTCCAAAGCACAGGGCATACTGCCCTTAGCCTCCTCATGGAGCTCTTGCCTTCTGTGTGCAGCTGATAAAACCTGGCGAGCAATCTCGATCCATCCAGCTGGATGAAACCTGTGCGGCCTCTTGGTATGCTGCTGTTCCCACAGAGGGCAGCGCGTGCCCACGAGTTGGTGCCTCTCCTCGCTCACTGGCTTTTATCCCAGTCGTGGCTGCTCTTGTCTAGTACTGAGGCAGCTTTATTTCGCAGGAGGATGCGAGGAAATCCTCACAGTAACAGGACGCGCTGGTAGATCTAGATTAGGAAGGGACTTGCTGTCAGGTAACAACTGTGTTGAGAAAGCCGTGAGTAAAAATTAAGGGATATTTTGGGGTCTTGCAACTTTTCAAAGACTGCCAAAGGCAACCATATGTCCTCTGTGTGGGGATCCGAGTGTTCTAGATTGACACCCAGCTGTTTTGCTGGCTGCTGGCTTTCAGGTCTTCACAACAGCGGGAAGAGCAGCAATTCGGGGTGATGTTTTCAAGGCTTTACAAACACCATTGAGGCTTTAAATACAGGCTGACACCGTGCATGTTTTGTGATGAAATAAAGCTGCTGGAAACAGGAGAAAGGAGCAGCAAGCACCTTTGTTGCCACTTGGATGGAAGAAGGCCCTCACTATGTTTTCTCTGTGACTGCCCCTGTTAAGGTGGCAGGGCTGGTGATGGTGGCTGCGAAAGGAAGAAACAAGGAACCTTAACCAGAGTAGTGGGGCAGCCCAGGTGATATGCAACATGAGCCAAGCTAAAACTTTAAAAGAAAATGCCACCACTTCCTAATGCTGTGAAGAAAGCTGTTGCTTTGTTTGGGAAGCCTGAAGGGCTCCAGGTGAATAATAAAAACTTCCTACCACTGAAGTCAAAGCTCCAGAGCGAGGGAGCTCTTTCTCCAGAGGATATGTGGCTAGGCAAGAAAAGCCTGTAAGATAAGCCCTTCTTGCGCAACTGACTCCACAGCTGTGCATTGAGTGGGGCTTTCATTTTCTTTTCTCTTCACAGTGGCTGTTTTCAGTGGGCACCAGAATTCAACCTTTTACATCAAATCCAGCACCAGCCCAGATGACCAGTTCCTGCTTAGTGGCTCAAGTGACTGCAACGCGTACATCTGGAAGGTGAGGTGATTGGGAAAGACCCAAGCGTGCAAACTGGAGCTGTTCCACTCTTTCGTTTCATTTGCTGTTCATGTTCACGTAGAACACTCCCTGCCTCCCACTCCAACTCAAACCAGCAAGGATTTAGCTCCTGGCATGTTGCGTCCAGAGTATGTTTGAAGCTGTCAAGGCCAGATGTAACTGTTTAATGTAAAACAGAGCTAACCTTCTGCCATCAGTACGTCTCTCATCACTGCCGCTTATTGCAAGTTGCTGATATTAATCTGTTTTAATGGGCATTAAAATTCTCTTTCAATCCTGTTGATTCAGCCAGCAATGACAAGTAGACAGACAGTTCTTAGTTCATGTTTAGCAGTGGAGCACACTACCAGAAACCTAACAATTTAGTTGTTTTAAAGGGCACACTTTTCCCCCACCTCCCCTTTTTTCCAGCTCTTGCTTCAGACATCGCTTTTTCTCATGATTAATTTACAGTAGTTAAAGCCTTTGTATTACAGCAAGGGCTCAGCCAGAGCCTTCAGCGAAATTCCAAAGCAACACAAATGTCACCAAGTTAATAGCAGGGACCTCAGAATAAGGCGTGCTTCAAGTTGTGTGCTCCATACTTGACAGCTCCATGCTGGACACGTGGGAACAGAGTAGAGTTCTTACTGAAGTAGAGCAGAGGGCCGGCCTGCTGAGGTTGGGGTTTGAGCACGTAGTCTCTTTGATTTGGAGAACACTTGTAAGCAGCTGGGTTGCTTACTCAGTAGCAGCAGGAGCACAGTAGCACAGCTACTCCCGTGCCAAGTGGTATAATTTTAACCTTCCTCGTGTTCTGTGCAAGTTCAGCAAAAATACCTGTGCGAACTTGAGTTGCACATTCTGCATTCGTGTGTTTTGATACTTTCTTAAAATGCAGGCTGGGACTGGGTCGAGAGCATTCGACCATGTCACTACATCTCAAAGCTTAAGCATTTAAACACACTTAAAATGCATTCATGTACAGAAGGCTTCTGTTGCTATCACATGTTTGTGGCTGATCATATTGCACATTTATTAAATAAATCATCAGATGATTGCTTTTATTTTAATCCCATAGTCATGTTAGAAAGTAGGATTTCCAGTTGAACTGTCTCTTTTGAGATCTGTCATATCTAGAGACTTCTTAATTTGTTTTATATGTTGGCAGATTTTACTGACTCTGAAACACATGTAACTTTTCCCGGGATGAGGGCTTAGTATGCTATGAAAAAAACATGGTTAGATATTGCATGAGCTATTAAAAGGTATTGTTGGAAAGAACTGAATGAAGTGCACTGGCTTTCCATATCTAGAAAGAAATGAAAGGCAGAGGAAGACCTCCTCCACCCAGATTATTTCTTTAAGAAACTTTTGCAGCCGTGCTAAGTTGTGTTCGTATCAGCAATTCTCAAGAAACACTGTAGCTAGAAGTTATTGCTGATGAGGACGCTGTTTCGGTCTGTTTCCTTATATAAATCACTTCCAGGCAATGAACACTTGCTTTATTGTGTTGGGTTGGGTTTTTTTAATTACTAGTCCGTTGATTAATTAACTGACTCTTGAACAACCCTATGACTATAAAAGCCAGAGAGCAGAGAGGTTTCTCTCCACAAAGATGGTACCAAGCTGAGATACCTTCCTGGTAATAACAAAATATCCTTTCTAGATGTATACTTCCATTGTCCTTTCAATCCTTTGGTGCAGACAACTCTGAGATGGCCATATTAGGTTACCCTTTGGTTTGTCCCAGCATTGGAATTTAAGTGCTTCTATATCGTACGGTGCATAAAACTTTATAGACCATTTTATGATAAATCTTAAAGGTGGACACAACAGCTGTTTCAATGAGTAGAGTAACTAATAAAGTCTCATTTCCTACGTTTCTCTATTTAACCTTTCCACAATAGCTCTAAACTTCCCCACCAATATGCTGTGAAATCAGGCAAAAAAGCAGTGTGTGCTGTGGCTAATCCTGACTTAACATGCGCAGACTGGCCGACTGTCTTCTGCCACACACAGTGGCCACAGCTACAACTACGCATCCTCCCTTAGTTCACAGTAATATAAGTTGGGTGTAGTTGATTTAATTTACACTAGTATAGTGTAAAACCAGTGTGTCCAGCAAGAGTAATACTCTTTCTCTGCTTTCTTTTCAGCAATTAGTGGCTACCAGACCACTATTTTATCTGTTAAATGTATATAGCAAGACTGCTACTAAATGTAAAAGAAGGTGTTCTCTGCACCAAGATCTCCTGTTGTTTATCCCCTAAATAGGGATTTAGTTTCCATGGTATTGCATGTTTTGGCAGAGAAGGGAATACTTTGACCAAGGCATTTAGTGGATATTTAGTCAAGTGATTGCTTCTGCTATGCCAGGAAAAAAAAAAAAGCCGCCTGTTAAGATGAACCTGTTTGTATCAGTACAACTTTAAGAGCTGAAGCTGTTTCACCAGCAGACATAAGATGTGATCCGCAAGAGGAAAACTTGTGTGTAATTCAGAAGCCCTCCCCGCTGTCTTGCATCTTCCTTTGAAATCTGTGTGTAATGTCTACTCCTTTTCCCACACAGTAAAGGAACTGTTCATTCACTTAGTCATTTATGCAAATCCCCTTGATAAAACCCCCTTATAATGTCACTCATAACTCCAGAAAGCATTCCCTGCTGAAAGCATGCAAAACTTGGATATGATCTGTGT
>WEIS01087374.1:0-45100 GCA_013389965.1 Todus mexicanus | reverse complement strand
GTGCAGCTTCCTCACACCCCGACTTCTGCAAAGCAGTGTGAGTCAGTCCTGCAAATCTGGGTCTCTTTAGCTTGGAGACAAGGAGGCTGAGGGGGGACCTCATTCATGTTTGTAAATATGTAAAGGGTGTGTCAGGAGGATGGAGCCAGACTCTTCTCAATGGCATCCAATGATAGGACAAGGGGCAACTGGTGTGAGCTGGAACACAGGAGGTTCCACTTAAATATGAAAAAAAACTTATTTGCAGTGAGGGTGCCAGAGCCTGGCCCAGGCTGCCCAGGGCAGTTGTGGAGTCTCCTTCTCTGAAGACGTTTCAAACCTAACTGGATGAGTTCCTGTGGGACTTGATCTAGGTGATCCTGCTCTGGCAGGGGGATTGGACTAGATAATCTTTCGAGGTCACTTTCAATCCCTAACATTCTGTGATTCTGTGAAATCAAGCTCGGTATTTGCCAGCATGTGTGGATAGGGAACGAAGTGTCCTTCAAGGAGTTAGAAAGGGTCCCTGCTGGTACTACTGGACCTAATACCAATCTTTCTTTCTATGATTTGCTGCTGAGAGGGTTGTTGTAGTCTTGTGAAGATGCTTCTTACCCAGTGAGACTGGACTGTCATATATTGGATCATCTTCTGAATGTTATACGAATCTTTGGAGGAGAAAACCCAGGATCATTGCTGGCAGTGTCAGATGGAATTCCTCACTGGCAAACCTCCTGCAGCCTAATTCTGAGTTTAGGTATTTCTATCACAGGGATTTCCTGCTTAAAATATTAGTTTAAGGCAAAGATTGTGCTTTTTCATTCTATAGATCCATTTGATCCCAGTATCAGCTGGATTTTGTTTTTGCGGTGTGGCGCGATGATTTATTTATTCTCGCTAGACTTCTCAGGAAAGCACAGCAGTTTTCTGGTGGCCAAAGTGGTGACGTGAGAGGAGGTAAACAAAGTGTTCCGTGCTTATGTGAAGTGCTGTTAGTAGCTCCTTGCAACGTTGGGTAACTGAGGGCTCAGAACAAAACCTGTTATTAATGTGGCATGAGAATGTTTCAAAGGACTTAGAAGGATTTCATTTCTTTTTGTGAGTGGGTGCCATCCATTCCTGCAAGATCTCTTCTAGAAGTGAAGAAAGTGGAGACCTTTCTCCTTACTGCTGAAATAATCACTCTTACTATGATTAGAAAGGTTTGGGGAGGAAATTAAGAAGTTTTCAGGTCACTGGAGTACAGCATTCTCCTCCCTCCTCTAGCAGAAGGAGATCCTCTGATTCTGTTGTTCAGTAGGACAGGGAAAACATACCAAGAGTGGTAGGTAGGACTCATCAGATTATCCTGCTCTTTTGTGCAGCCGTGGTCAGCCAGGCAGGTACCTGGATCAGTCAAGCCCTGTGTGCACGCACAGTGCAAGGACTGATGACAATTAGTCAGACCTCTACGGATCAGATCTGTATTGTCATCACCCAGAGGTGCACAGGACACTGTCTGGCTGCAGAGCTGGGCTCAGGAGATGAGGAGCACCGACTTCACGGCGGGTTTCTCACACATCATTTGCGGCAACATCAAAAAGATTTTAATGTTGGGGGCCAGGGAGTTGTGCTAGGTGGGAAGGTTCTCTTGCGGTAGGGGGAGGTGGAAGGGTTATCATTTACTGGAAACAACTTGAAAATGTTGTAAAATCACAGTAGCAACCAAGATTTCTGCTCGGTTGTACCTTCCAACACTGGTGTAGAATTTAGCCAAATTATCCAGTATCGCGCAGGCCTTCGGCTTCATTTAGCGGCTCATCTGCTGAGCTGAAAGTGTCCTGAGTAAAGCGCATTTTATTCACAGCCACCTAGAATACTTGGTGTCTCCTGTTGCAGTCTACTTCGAGTGTTATCAGTATTACTACCTGAAGTAGGTGCCGATGAGATTTGAGCCCCTTCTGCATTGGGCAAGATTTGCGAGTCAGTGTTCTGGGTGCTTGAACAGTGTGGTAGCTGAGGTAGCCAATGAGTTAATCTGAATCCTGCTAGAAGTTCCCAAAATCCCAGGCCAGTGCTTTCTCCAGGAGATTAACCTGCCTAGGAGTATGTTTGAGTTTTACAGCCAGCAAGCTGGATAGTAATGCTATGTGAAGCCCCAAATTGCATAGCCTGCATCTTTTCAGAGGGTTAAGTCATGTAACAGAGCCTTGTTCCACCAGCTGGGGACTTTCCAAACCATGCACAAAGCCACTTGCTTGTCTCTCCTCTCTGGAGGAGTGCAAGCTGGGCTAAAGTTACTCAGCTTGGCAGTACTGAAGTTAGAAATACCACAAACCCAAGTCTTGCAGTCCCTGGCATGTATATTAGGAAAGCAGCAAACGCTACACTCCGTCATGGTTACTTACAGAAACTTTCTAATAATCTCAGGGGAGTGGGAATGTTCAGCTAAGGTTAGAATCATTTTAAGATGCGGGCTCAGATTTGGTGCTTGGATCACAATTCAAACTCAGATCATCCTTAAAACTCAGACCACTTCAAGTCTAGTGCTCAGAGCATCCATCTCTAAGAAATTCTTTTCACGCTGGGGGCTTTTAAGCAGCTTCTCTATTCCCCTCCATTGTATCAGACAGACATGAAGCAACACTTGCTGCTGACCAGCTCCACGTTCTTGGACACCTTCCCTTCCCCATCCCAAATCCAGAAGGCAAGGTGATGTGAATTTACCCAAGTGACTTAAGGAGACTGCACAAGCAGTGGTTTGACAAAGATTTGGAAGTGTTTATACCACCTATTTTTAGTAGATAGTCAAATGGAGAGAGGGAGACAGAGCTCGTGAAAAGGAGACACAGAACAATTGCATTAGGCACTTGATAATTTCAGTCTGAAGAGCTCGGCATTCCCCTCGGAAATCTTCTCTTGGGAGTCTTAGTTCTTAAGTTAAATGACTAATTAGAGCATATTCACACCACAAATCAGCCCAGCAAGGCAAACTCTTAAGAACTAATGCTGCCTACTTGCTCTCAGTGGAAGCTGAAGATCTCAGGAGCTTGCAGAGGCATTTGCCCCCCTGGAAATCCGTGTCTGTTACCAGGACTTTGGAGAATTCAGGGCAAAGGGAAGCAAAGAAAAAATCCTGCTCCACCACACAGGGCTTGTATCAGTCCCTCTCTCAAGCTAATTTCTTGTTCTTTCTCTGCTCCAGCATCTTGTTTGGCAGGAGAAAAAATTTGAAACTAAATGCCCCAAGCTGAGAGATGTACGGCACCCAGCAGGACCCTGACCTTCTGTGGAGGTGACAAATTGGATGGCATGGAGGCTGAAGATGCCGGATGAGGAGGGAGGGAGGGGAATGGCTTGAAGGGGGGTTAAAGTTACAAAGCCAACATCTGTTCCTGAGAGTACGGGCTGCAGAGCTCTGCCATTCCCCTCAGCAAACAGGGCTGGCCCCAGGAGTGGCCTTGGGTCACCAGAGGACAGAGATGGGAATGGGCACAGTGGATGTTTCTGATGGACTACGGCAATAGGTGAAAATATACAGAATAGATCCTGAGGTGGTGGTTGTGGAAGGGTATAAGGTGAAGAATGAGTCTTAAGGAGGAGGAATGATATAAAAGCCATCTGTGGGGTTTTTGCCAACGCACAAAATCTGGGTTTGGTTTTCTTATCTCAGGGCCCCCCCAGGAATTAGTCATGTCTGAGTAATGGAGGGAAGCGCAGCCATTATTCATCTCTCTCCCAGTTACTAAAAGTCCCTCCTCTGATCATTTCCTACATTCATATCCTCTTCGATCTGTCTCTAACTTCAGCCTTCCTTGCTATTTAGCACCATGAGCCACTGAAAAAAAAAAGAAAAACAAAACAAACTACCAAAGTGAAGCCTGGCAGTCTCAAGTCCTCTGGAGAGATATTGTTGGGCTCCAGCTTCCATGGAGGAGCAAGAAAGTTTGGGCAACAGCATCTCTCCTGCCTTCAGCTGTGGGATTTTGCCCCCAATGCCTTCTGTCATCTCAGCAGACCCCATCCTTTTTTACTTTAATTGATTCTGCCTGGCTTTAATTTGATGTGAGAATAGACCTCCCACCGAGAGTCCTCGAGAGCCTGTTTTGTGCAAGGGGAGCTGGAGGCTGCGTGTGGCTGTGATCAGGGGCAGGGTTATTTTATTGCAACAGGGAGACGAGGATGGTTTTGGGAGGACCACTGAATTCTGCAAACCCGTTAATAATCCAAACGAGGCTTTTCACTTCCGTGTTGGGTTTGTGGGAAGTGCTTGTACAACAATTTGAAAGCAAAGAAATGCAATAATGATGTTTCATTCTAGTCAAGTGTAGGGGTCCCTGAACAAGTCTACAGTCCTGTTGGCTCCATGCAGGTGTGCAGTGGGAGACAACCCAGGAAATCTGGATGTGTGAATGGACAAGGGGATTTGGAGAGAGGAGAAGGGAGTAGATTTGGCTGTGGTCACCTAACTGTGTGGTGGTAGAGATGACAATAAATAGAGAAACTGAAAAGGAAACTTTTGTTGTGAGTCTGCTCAGCCAAAGTCTAAGCAGTTGTTGAGTTTGTTTTATCAAATCAAAATATTTTGGTTCAGTGGTGTGTTGACTGGAGTTCGTGTTTGTCAAGGCTGACGCAGTGTTGTAGAAACCTTGAGGTTTGAAGGTCGTCACCCCCTGTCATTGGAGGGGCCAGGAGCTCAGCTGTCTCTCCTAAGGCAGAGAAGAGGGGCTGTGGAGCCGCTTGTGGCAAGAGGAGACTGGATGAGAGCAACCTGATTTCCAACAGCTTGGTTTCAGAGTCTTCAGCTATTTTAAGGCCTCTTCAAAGCTGCTCTCTGGCCCTGTTCAGTGTGATTAAGTGTGCTGCTGCTTGGACCACAAGTAGGAGGTTTAAGTCAAATGGGAGGAGTTTTGAGGGAAAAATAGATGAATAAGTATTCAGAGTTAATTACCTGCAAATTCCTGCAATGGCTTGAGTCATGAAATATAGATATGGACACACTTATTCACATCATGCCATTAGCGGGCTGTGCTTCTGTATCAGGCCATAGTGTGCTGCGAGAAGTTGCAATGCCTGGAAGGAAGAAGATGCTCCAAAATACAAAACTATTGCCTGGAGGCTCAGGTCTTTGGAGATCTGATCTGGTTCAGGTGGTCTTCCAAAAGTATCTTGCCCAGAAACATTGAGGTCGTGGGTGTGGTGCTAAGACCAAAACAAGGAAAGCAGTTGATGTTAGGCTGGAATAGATCCCACAGAGCTCCCAACCTCACCCATGTCTCTCCCAGACCCAATTCCTAGCAGTAGCTGAGACCTCATTGTTCTTCTGCAAACGGATTTGTTCCTATCTGGGAGGTTTTTTAGAATTTGATAGAAATGGTAGAAAATAACACTGTGGAGTTGCTTTTGCTTGAAATATTGCCTCCTTTCCTTCTCTGTACCAGAAATCTTTTCTTTTTTCTTTTTTTTAACTTATTTTTCAGCCATTCCACCTGATCCTCCTCTATTTCCATATTTCAAGGAGATTTGGCCAAATGGCATGTCTCCATGGCTGATACGCAGCAGTAATGTAGGGTTAATACCGAATTAGTTCCCAGGGACATTGAGCTTTTCATGGATATTCAGTAACAAAAGCGACAACAAACAAGCTGAATTCCTAGGTCTTAATTCATCGAGGAGGAGGAAATCGGAACCTAAAAATGCAGGAATTATGCAGGGCAGTATGAAAGCTTGGTTCTTTCTCTCATGAAGCTCAGAGGATGCTATAGCAGCTGACAGAGAAAATATAACCTCCTCCTCCTTCCCTCCCTCCCTTCAGGGGGGCTGTGGATGTGTCTGTATTTGCAGCCCTGACATCCCCAAACAGGAAAATTCCCAGTTCTGCAACACGCTTGAAATAGCTCCTTGCCGATTCCCCTTCCCTACCACAACCCCCCAGGTCAACTCGACCCCTGTTCTTTCTGACATCCAGCCATACCTGATCAGTTGGATCCTGAGCAGCTGGATGTGATGGGAGTTGGCCTTCCACCTCACAGGATGGCGAGCATATGGGCCCACGGGCTCCAGCCATTATGTTCCTGAGCATGGAGCTTGTCTGCCTGTGGCTACGGAGGGGTTTTTTTTTCCCTCCCTCTCTCAAGCAATCGCAAATAAACCTTTCTGATAAGTAACAGGAAAACAAACAGGCCCTTTGGCTCTGTAGGCAGTGAGAAGGAGGGAAGAAAAAAAAAACCAAGCCAATAACAAAATCTTTGCAATATTTTGGCAGCACACAGTTGCCTTCAGGAAGGAGGAACAGCGTCTGCCCTGAGACAGAGTTTTTCTCAGAGCAGAAATGGCTCGTTTCAGCATGATTAGCCCTCAGAGCTTCACAGCCAGGCCCTGGTGTAGGGGCTCCAGGGGATGAAGAAGGTTTGGCTTGGAGGAGAACAGTCCTGGAGATCATCTTGACCAATGAAGTGGAGGCTTGGAGCTGACTGATATGAGCCGTCTGGTGTTAGGGGCTTGAAGGCTGAAAATAGCTGTTGGGAAGGTGATCAGCCCGCAGCCCCTGGCAGAAAGGGAAGAGTGGGGAGGTTGGTACAGGAGTTCAGGTCAGTCATGGGAAGAGGCTGCAGAAAATCCCCAACAGCATCTTTGTGTCCTTTGTCGTTTTCAAAAAGGGTGGCCTCTTCTGAAAGGAGCCAGAAGAGGCCTCCGGCATTTTGCACTGTATGTGAATGAAGCCAAGAGAAGTGTAATGGGCCAAAGCACAACCCCATATTTTGGGGGTTCACTGTAGTGCTTGGAGAGCTGAGGTCCCTGGGTGTCCCCCTCCCTGCTTTAGTGTGACCTGAGCCCTGGTTACTGAGGAAAGCTTGGGCCAGCCAAAGAGATTTTGAGGAAGAACATGTTATAGAAATGGCAATTCTTGCCTTCCTTGTATTTTCCTTTCCTGTATGCCAAGGAAATAAGGCTTCAGCCTTCCTAGGCAGCCTTGGCTTCCCAAAACTCAGACAAGCTCAGCAGTTAGAGGTGGACACCATGACATCCAGGTGAGACTTCGCACTGTCTTAGAATTATGATCTAAACCTAAGAATGGAAAAGAACCCTCATTTTGCCCTCTGAACCCTGATGGTACAACACACAGGCTAGCGCTGTCCCCCGTGCTTACAGTACTTGAATGCACCAGGGCCACAAGAAACGTTTAGATGTTCAAACTTGGGGAGGGGAAATGCTCACTTTGAGTTGTTCAAGAAACATATGATGGGAGTTGCTGGGTTTTGCTGCCCTTGTAGGCTGGGAGATAGCTGCTGACACCACAGAGGCATGTTGCCATGCCAAGGGATGAACTGAGAAGCTGCCTGTTAAGACAAAACCTTTTAGGACAGTAGTCCACGTTCTGGGTAGATGTAGAGTTACTCAGGGTTCCTTGGAGAGTTTAACCTCTCGAGTGCACTCTCAGCTGGTAACAACCTTGTTCCTTAAGTCAATAAATGATGGACTCTTTCAACTTGAAAGTCAGACTTGTGAGGAGCCTCTGAAACCTTTGCCTTGGCAGATACGGCCAAGGTTATCATCCTGGCACGTCTACAGTGAACTCGGGCGCTATCTTGAAGCACTGCCAGAGCCTGCAACGTGCTCGTGCTGAAATGCTGAAACCACATGAAGGGCCCCGTGGCCCTGTCACCTCAGCCTCCTCCTGGCTGAACGGAGCCAAAGCACTAACGTCACCGCGAAGTTACGACAGATCCTACCAGGTAGAGGTTGTATCGCTGCCAATGCATCTTCTTGGCAGTCTTCACCAGGAATCACTCCTGTAGTCTGATGTCATTCGGTGGCCCTAAATACTTGAGCTGTGGAGAGGAGTAGGAAATTCCTGTGGGAAATTCATTCAGAGAGGAAAAATGAGAGCACAAGCCATGGGATCATTACCTGGTGGGCCAAACATCACTGTCCAGAACTTCCCAAACAACTCCATTGAAGCAAGCAGCATTAATAGTAGATTTATGCGAGGGTTTCCCAGTCACTTTTGGGACAGTGACAGTTCTGATAGAGGATTTTGCTCTTGTTCATTGCTTGGTCTCCAACACTCGCACACAAATCTCAGTAACTCTCAGAGAACTGAGTTAGCTTGGAGGGAACAGGCAGCAGTGAAACCCCAGCTGCCCCTCCAGCACAGCTCCATCGGAAGGCAGGACTGGCCACCTGCTTGTTGTTTTGCTTGAAGAGAAAATGTCTATCGGACACATAGGAAACAACTCAAGTGGTCCCCTGGGAGGGACTAGCTGTTCATCATTCCCACAGTCTCCAGAACAGGTAGTCAGCACCTTGCGGGACTGGGGCACTGTGGCTTTTCTCTGGTTGTTTTTCCACCTGGCAGTGGTTCTGTGTTTTGTTTTTATCTAACGGTGCTGTGGCTCAGACGCTGACATTTGGCCGTCTGTCTCAGGACAGTGAAAAGACACTGTGCTCTATTCCCACTCATGCATCCCTTCTTCTCAGCCTAAAAATGAATAGAGAAAGCCATATATTGCATGTGCTGGGTGTGCGTTTCCTTCACATGTACACATATATTTTCTGCACCGTTTAAGACCTTGAAGAAATGTGGATCTTGTTACTGGTTCTGTATCTCTGTGCCTTTAGGACCGGTCAGTGACATCCTCTCACTGTCACTTCCATAGTGTCCCTGCACTCTATATGCCACTGAAGTCGGATTTATTTCTTTTTTTTTTCCCCCTCAAATTTGCTAGTGCACTGGAAGTGCAACAGATGCTTCCCCAGAGTCTGCCTCAGCAGAAGGAAGAGGTTAATGGTCCAAGCAGCAGGCTGGGAATGCTTCCTCCAGTCCTCAGGAGCAGCAAGCTCAGCTCCGCAGCCTGCTCAGCCTTTCCCCCTTCAGAGGGCAATAAACTGAACAACCTGCAGTCTACTGCCTGCCCGCAACGTTCAAGTGGAAGAGGTGAGGGTGGGCAAAAAGCAAACCCTGAGGCCAGCTGTGCAGTGGGTGCAAATCGGTGTGGCTTTGCTCGCTTACACCAGCTGGAGGGCTGGTCCCTGAGGTTTTGTGTTCACGTTATCCTGGGGCTCATATTGCAAGAATGCAGCGCTGGCCAGATGTTGGAGCTACAGTATCCCCTCCCTTCCCAACTGACAGGGTATCAGCTGCCTCTCGCTGCCCTTGGAGCAGCCGGGCTTCCCCAGCGCTGTCTGCCTGCAGCTCGGGAGACGCGCCAAGGTCCTGCCCAATGGCTACCGGCACATAAATACTATCCCTTGTTCCGAGACACACCAGCAAGAGGGGAAGAGTTGCCGAGGAATTTTTCCCCTTTTGGAAGTGATGTTCATCTCCTCCCCCAACCCAGCATATGGAATTCTGGATCGCATTTCTCTCTCTTGCCAATAAATATTGCAGATTTATTGCTCTATACCTGGTGGGTAGTAAATTGCATTCCACCTCCGTTATAAGGCTCTTTGCTAGGACACGGTCTTGCAGCTCCATTAAACCTTAATTACAACAACACTTCATTGGGTTGCCGTGATGGCCCGAGTGCCATTGCAGTCGGGAGGACGGATGGCCAAAACAGGCTGATGCAGAGGGGCTTTGTTTTGGTTTGTTTCCTCCCTTTTTAAGGATTACGGAGACTTGAGCCCGGCGAGGGGAATAGACGGAAACTCAGGCTCCTGCTCTCTGCTCGTTTACCACAACAGCTGGTTTCACCTGCCGCAGCCCCAGCAGCTCATTTGCTCCCTGGTGAAGTGCTTGGCAAACAGTGTTCAAAGTTGCCTCTATTAAATGACGTATTTGTCCTAATGCTTATGGGATGCGTCTGAGATTCAGCAGTATCTCTGGGTTTCAGAGCGTGAGGAGCGCAGGGTTTAGTCAAACAGAACACTCGGAGCAAAACAGGGCTTGGATTTCTACAGAAGGAAGCAAGGCAAAATTTAAGAGGGGTTTCATGGTGTGTGATCAGTCCGAGCTTATCTTTCTGTAGGCAGGTTGCTCCTGTGTCAACTGAAGGCTCAGTTTCTGGTGTCAGCCCTGCCAGAGTGTTACCGTCCTTCCCTGCAGCCTGTGAGAAGGAGCGAGGCTTCACTTCAGCAGCTGCCGACTGCTCTAGCAGCACCTTGGAGGTCAATGTTGCCTGATGTTCTCACCGTGCTTCTCTAACCTCCACTGCCTGAGGACTGATCGAGGCCACAGTGAAGGCTGCAAGAGGGTGGAGGTCTTGCTCCCTGTTGGCATTTGGTGTGTGGATAGATGGTTCTCATATCCCCTCTGCCGCCAGGCGTGGGGGAAGCACAGCTTAGAGCTCCAGGAGAGGCTCTCCAGTGCTTGTGCTCCCCCCAGACTGAAGGTGTTCTGCTTGACCTTACATCTTTGGTGTTGGAGATCACTCCTCGTCTAGGATAAGTCCCCAGCCCCTTGCGCAGGCTTGATTCAGTACTAGGATGTGTTGTACAGACATCCCTCCGTCCCTTCTTAGATGGATGTTTGGGTCTTTCTGCATTGTGATGAGCTAACCAGAAAGCACTAATGGCTACACCAGCCACTTGGCTTCCTTGCACTGTTTTGTAGGTGAACACTGTGTCATCAGATCTGCCCAGGAGAAGGACTGTTTCGTTCCCAGTTTGGAAATCTCGGTCATACTGGTGCGATACCAAGTGTTACACGTGGTGTAGCTATGGCAGTAACTGAAACTGGGGTAGATGATCCTCGGGATTATCTTCTGTTAGCATAATGCCCACGCTTCAGTCATGATTTTGACTGTTGTGGTCACTTTGCATAATGCTCACCATCTTTCTAAGTCCACTTGGATGAGTAAGGATGTTTGTTCGAGTGCGGTTTACCACATCTGTAGCTTTATCTAGTCAAGCATCCATAGAGCGTGTGCTCAGATATCCCCAGGTATTTGTAGTTAGGCAGTGCAGAAATCTTCTCTACTGCTATTGCAAGAAGCAGCTACCAGAAAGCAATGAAAACCTTTCTACAAATTCAATTGCCAAACTCTTCAATGAATAACTAACACATGGGAAATACTTTCCTTTGGAGAGCCTGTTACAGAGCCTTGTTTGTCCTTATTCTCCCCTCCTGCAGCAACCTTGAGATGTCAGACGTAGGAAATGTGGCCACAGCTGTTTATGCACTTAGAGGGTTTTTTCCAAGGCCACATCCTTCTATTCTCCCGTAGATTGCTTGAAAAGATGCTGTGGGGACTCCAGAAAGCCAAGGTCTATGTGCCATGTGCAGGTGTTGCCAGGAGATTGACATTTTGAACATTGGAAAACTATCAGAGAACTAATTTGGTGGTGGATTATTATTTTTATTCCCCCCTCTCCTCCTTCCTTCCCTCTTGAACGGTGCATTAGAAAACTCTGGCTGTCAACTGATATTTCTAACAGAGCCACATTATTCAAGCAATAGCCAAATGTGCTAGCACGTAGGAGGAGGAAGATGGGTACCTTGGCATCTGCTGCTAGAAAAAGCCAACAGTGTTCAGCTTCTCTGGCTCCCAGACTGGGCTAAATGGTCACTCACCAAAGCCTCATCCAGCCCCCGACCTCCTTCCTCTATTGCGTAGTTAAGTCCTACCAACCCCAAGTGGTTCAGAGAATGCCACGGCACCAGTTTCTTCTGAGAAAGTGTCATCACCTTGATGAAAACTGATGATTTTTCTGTATGCAAACGGATACATTTTCAGGAATTCCTGTCTTAAATAGCCTAAGAGGGGAAGTTACATCAAGTCTGACTTCAGTAGTTGCAAACCAAAGGAGTTTCTTCTTTCTCCTTGTGGGGGGGGGAAAAAAGAAATTTTAATTTTTAAAATGCAGTTTATATTTAGACAAATTAAAGATGTGTAAAATTAAATGGGAATGTTTTGAAGGGACTGAAAATATATATTTTGATTAACTCAAATGAAGTTAAAAATAAATCACGGGGGAAATGAAATGTTGGTGGGGTTTTCTTCGGTCCTCATTTCAAATGAAAAATAATTTGCAATCTTGACACTTTTCACAGAATGAAAAGTCCATTTGCTGATTAAGGCCCAGATTCATCCTGGCTAATTTCAGGCGCTATTGAACTGCTTAGTGCCAAAGGGCACTTCAATCCACCTGAGATTTAAATTGCCCTCTGGAGGTACCTGTTTCTTTCACTGATAAGACAAGGGCAACGTGACTTCTCAGACATGTGCCTGAGATAACTACCTGAGGTTGGGTGGCCTGCAACAGGGTGCAGTGCTCTCCCTTTTCTCCTCTGGCCTCTCTACTTGCTGCTTTCGTGTTCCATCTCTCCACTAAATGTTAGCGGAGTTGGGTTTGGGTTGGTTTTTTTCTGAAGTGGGGGAAGATTTCCACCAAAATACAGGGGTTTATCTACTTGCTTCCTGTTGGTGGAGAAGCCAACCCTGGAGGACAAACAGGGTCACATCCTATGAGAAGCAAAGAAACAAGATTTGTAGTTAAGATTGAGGAGATTGCTGGTGAGGTTGTTAGTTCTTTTTTAGCCACCACGTACCACGACTTTCAGCCCTCACATCTGGTTGGCAGAAGGCAGGTCCTCTTCAACAGCTCCTCCACAATGTGCTGAACACTCTACTCCATCTTGAGTACTCCTTGACCCAGAACAAAAGTGAAAATATTTGGCATGCCAGAAAAGGTTAACAAATAAAGTGATTCTCAACCTTCTCCTGCCCATGACATCGCTTTGATGTGAGAGAGCAAGCTTCGTGTCACACCTGACAGGCTGGTGACAGCCGAGGGACACGTCTGCTGCAGGTCATTTCCCATGCTGTTGTCCCTCAGCCCCGTCTTGCCTGGCTCAATTTTCCACTCTTCCAGGTTGAGGAGATAGCATCTGGAGGTCAGATCTGGCCCAGTTGATGCCACAGTCCCTACCGATGTCATCTTAACATATTTGTGACGGCTTTGGTCATCTGTCCAGTCAACCAGATGGATTTGCTTTAGGTAGCTGGGCATTTGGGAAATATTATTCCTCTTAAATATGTAGCCTGTACCCTCCTTGTTTGGAGCTCATAAATCATAACGAGATACAGGTCAACATTGGAAAATGACATCCTAGAAGACTTTGTGGAGCCGAGGGCTTAGCTGGTATTAACTCTAATTATACTCCATTGAACCGTCTAGTGGCAACTGTGGCCTTTGAGGAAGAGCTTGTTCTCCTTGCTGGAGAGTTCACCATCACTATGGCATTCGAGCGGTGGGACACACATTGGGGCGTGCGACTGAGGCGTGTTTTGGTGAGAACAGGGTATCTCACTCCTTTCTTGTCTGTGATAGAGCGTTTTATTTGCCTTCGAAGTTTCTAGCAACTATTGGCAAACCCCTTGACAAAGCACCTAGGGTACGTCTGAGGGCTCTAGTCTTAGCACGGCGGGTGGGTGTGTGCTTTTGGAGGGTGGGGGAAGGAGATGAAAATACAGTTGTTGGCCGATACGAAAAGAAAAAAAAGCTTAAATAAACCACAAATTGCGCACACAAAAAATCCTGTGAGAAAGAAAGTAAGTAACAAGTCTGTGGAGGATGGATGTTTGGAACTGTTCAGCCTAATGCATGCCAGATTCCTTCTCTTCGCTCCCCCCCGCCCCCTCCCGCTGCCTTCCCCTTACCAAATGCTGTCTGCTAAACTTCTGAAACACCCTTTGCCTTTTTGACCCTTCAACTCATCTTGAACTTAGGAAAAACTGGGGAGGCGGGAAGGAGTCGTTGCCTATATAGCGCATGTGGTTGCGCCGGGGTGGGGGGCTGTGCGCCGGGGGTCTGTGAGCAGGGGGGGCTGACACGGGTTTGTGTGGTTGATGCTCCCCTGAAAACAATTTGTATCCTGTTAATAGAATTAGTAAATATTTGTAGCTCCCTTTGAAGCCCTTGTCCCCAGGGGATGTATGTGATGGGGGGGGGGGGGGGGCAGGGGAAATCAGAGAGCCAGGGNNNGGGGGGGGAACGACAGAGAAATTAAAGAGACAAGTTACTGATTTAGTCATCCTGTCCCCCTTCCCCCAGCCTCTTTCTTTCATTTTCTACCTCCTTTATGAAGACACTAAACAGACAAATTGGAGGTTTGAAACGAGGCTTGTGCTGCTGTGTGCGGAAGTGCCAGGGGTGGTACACGGGGCACGGGGGGTGGAGGAGCAGGCCTGGTATCTGCTAATGCAAAAGCCATTCGCATCTAATGAAACGAGTTGGGAGTCAGGGTTCCTGTGTGGCCCCGGCGAGGCCAGGATGGGTGCAGAGCCCCCGGGGTGGTGGCAGGGACCTTCAGGAGGGTGCTTCCCTATGACACATAAGGCTGAGCTGGAGGGGGGCTCCAACCACGAGGGTTTGGCTTGTGTGGCTCCTTTCTGGGGTCTTCCAGCTCTTTTACACACCAAGTGACTGTAAAGGAAGATACAGAGTCCCAGCGTGGTGGGGGTTGCAAGGGCCTTCTGGAGATCATCTATTCCAATCCCCTGCTCCAACAGGGTCACTCGGAGCAGGGGACCCAGGGTAATGTCCAGGTGCGTTTGGAATCTCTGCAGAGGATGAGTCTCACAACCTCTCCGGGCAGCCTGGGCCAGGCTCCAACACCCTCACAGAACAGTTTTTCCTTATATACGCGTGTATAATCTCACTTCTTTAAATCCCTTTCTCTTCTTCCTCGTGTAGTTTTACAAACTGGTAAAGGACAAAGGAAGAAGAAAGTGATCCCAGATTGGAAAACTGAGTCATGTAGGGCTGAGACGTTTCATTTCCCGTTATTTCTGATTTGCTCCCTCACAGAACTGCGCAAATGCTCAGACTTAGGTTAGATCACCTGCAAGTTTTTAGGGGGTGGACAAGTTCCAGCTCTTTGCCTCCAGCAGCTGGCGGCTGAAGTACACGTGAGTGACGAGGGCCACCCAAAAGGAGGATCGAGTTTGAAACGGTGGAAATTCAAAGAGCTGTTAGCATCTCCAGGCATGGCATTATTACTTGGAAGTGATTTTGACAGGCATTGGGGAGGACGTTTGTACGAGTTAGGTTACTTTCAAGCACAGAAGGAGCCTGCATTGAGCCATTGTGTAGAGAAATGTGCTCTCGTTGACTGGCCAAGTCTACCCAACTCCTTAGGCCTCTGATCATGCAAAGCTCTTAACAAACCAGCTGAGCTCTTTCAGCTGAAGTGGCTTCGAAAAATGTACATCTGAAGGAATCTTTTGCCTTGTACATAGACTATAAACAAACTGTTGATTGGGAGGGAGCTGAGAAGGGGCCACCACGTTGCCTGGATGCTGCTGGGACTGGGTTAGAGATGCTAAGCTTGGGTGCTAGGGTTTGCCGTGCTCCAGATGTAGGAGTATCTGATAACCTGGATCTTCTTGATGCTTTTCCCAATTAAACTGTTTGGACTCAAATGCCCCTATTTTGAGGGTTCATTCTTTGCAATATTTAATGACTTCTACGAAGCCGTGTGAAGCCTGGTTGAGGAGGAGATCGTGGATTCCTTCTTCAGCCCTGCAAGCGTGAAGGCAGCAGCACTCAGCACTTCACTGGGAGAAGATGCAGCTCTGCTGCTGTTGGAAGGTCAGCCCACGCTGGAGAGGAGAGGTAGAAAGGGCTAGGTGTGAGACAGTTGTAAAAATGAACTGACCATCGCACATCCTCACGGCATACTCCAGAGGATCAATTTGTTCCTTGGAAATGGAGCAACAAGCAACCCTAACCGGTGGTGTGGCTGCCTGCTGGGTGGGACCAGGCAGTGATGGCACCTCGTGTGGCTGGTGACATGGGGGAGGTTATGGAGTGACTCCCAAAGTCTGGGTTGTGAGGCTGGAAATCTGCTTTCTGCTTCTTGGGGGCTGTGGAAACAGTAAGGAAGCCTCAGGTGGCTGATTTCTGTCTTGAGCTAAAGAGCAAGTAAGTTAGGGTCTTTAATTGTTGAATGTTGGGTTGTCTTTGTGCCAGGAGCATTGAATGGGATTGACAGGTTTCGTTTCTCTAGTAGTAGGCAACTACATGTGACACAGCCAGTGTCGTCTCCCACAAGTGCCAGCGGAGAGAAGCAGGCGGCTCAGGAGGGAGATTTCCTCTGCTTGTCTCTTAAGTTGTTCATTTCTCTCCATGAGCTACCATGTCAACCAGGGTTTCAAGCTCAAATACATGGTCTAACTCAGTTAGCATAGGTGAATCCATTTTTCAGCTGAGGGTTTGGAAGATTGCAACCCAGATAAAATAGTTTCATTCACTGGACTACTTGGCTGAAGATCAGTATTCGAAGTTTGTTCACCTGAAAAATGAAAACCTTTAAAAAGGCCCTGACCTTCAGTTGAAACATAAGTCTGCGTAAGAAATGAAGCCATAAATTGTTTTAAAATTTTGAATATTCCTTGCTTGAGAAGAGGTTTAGAAAGAGAAAAACAACTACAAAAATTCTCTGAAGTATTACGGGGAGGGGGGGAGGGGTTGTGAAAAAGCAACGACAGAGATGTTCACAAGTCTTTACAACAGAAAACTTTAAGGAAAATCGTTGCAAAACACATTTAGGATGCTTCAACCAGCTGGATTTTCTGGCAGCTCCAGTGAAATCTAAACAAGGAAAATGACTGTCTTTTTTGTTGTTGTTGTGTTTTGCAATGTTATTTTTTTTATCCAGCCTGGACAGTACAAAGCACATCCTCGGTGGGAAGGTGTCACAGGCCGCAGCTGAGATAAAGTTCCCTGTGATTATATGGGGTGTTTCTCAACTGAGAGTCAGCACGTGTGGAGGTCCGTGGTCCTTTTAATGTGCACATACGGGGAAGAGAGAGGAAGTGGAGTCCATTAAGGAGAATAGTAAAACCAGGAGTCGAGTAATGAATGAGCGACTGATTCAGTAACATCATGTGAGCACCTCTCACTCCCACTCATTGCAGGAGGTATTCAAGGGTTTCACAGGGCCGAGCCCCAGATCGTGTGAGCAAGGGCCTCTTTTGCAATCCTATATGTCTGCTCTACCTTTTCCAGACATGCATCTCTGGTTTTATTAAGCACATGGCTTGCCGTGGTCCTTAAGTTCCCAGCAGTTCTTTCCACTCCCATTCCCACCCAGAGCTGAGAGACCTATTACCACGTAATGATGTGTCAAGCAATAGGCGAAGTAGGGGAAAATCACCGAAGGAAAATACTGATGGAGTGGTGGAAGCGTCTCTATGTATTTTTATTCTCCTTCATGCCCTGGTTTTCTATTCCCAAAACCTTTAACTTGCTGACCTTTCTCCTCAGATGAATGGGCGGGTTTGGGAGCTGACAGAACGGCAGCAGGTCTTGTTGAAAAAGTGTTGTAATGTTGCTCTTGTCCTAAGGTGAATTATGTTTTCAGATCCCCAGACTTGGAAAAATTGTTTCTAAGTGAGTTTTAACCTCGCTTGGGTCTGTATAGTGACAGAAACACTTGAATTACCTCTGGTTTTGTGTTTATCGGACAACTGTAGTGGAAGCTGGTGGTGAGTTTCTTCGGTGGTCCAGGTCTCTGAAAATAGGACCTGACTTCTTCCAAAATTGAGTTCAGTACAATTCAAAACTCACCCTAACTTTGTTTGAACTGACCTTGGAGGGCTCCAGGCCAACGATAGATGACTTTGCTAAATTTCCTCAAGGGGCTGACGTCGATCCTAGCAGATTGACCAGGACTGGAAGCATCTTAAGTGGTTGTATAGAAAACTCTGTAGTGCCAAACCTACATGTAGATAATCACCCTGGGGGTCATCAGACATCTGGGTACCCCTGCCCTGGGTGCCGTCTGGGCTAAAGCAACCTCTTATCCAAAGCCCACCCAGAAGCAGCGCCTTTTAATCTCAACCTAAACCACGGGTAGATCATTCTCAGATTTTTGCTTCATCATGGACCATTTTAATAGTTTCCCATATGTTAAATCGTTTCTCCCTAAGTGGGAAATCCAGTGTTTCTAGTGAACTTGATATTTAATAAAGCCATTTTGAAATGATTTCTGGATAACAGAGTCTGCAAATATTCAGAAACTACTTCTTTTTTTTTTGCATCTAGTGCTCAGTGATTTGTTCTGAGATTCCCTGCAAAGACTCCAGCCCAGATTGTAAAATGGGCTTTGAAATTTAATTTCCATCAATTTCAATGGGGAAGAGATTAAAATGTGAAACTCCACAAGGAGAAAGATTTTTCTCAGTAACAAGACAAATTCCAGTGTGAGCTGGTGACAGGTTTTATGAAAAATATTTGAAAAGCTGTCATTTTGGATTGTTTCTGCTTTGCAAGGTTTGAATTGCTCTAGAAGCTAGATCCATTTTTAATCTCTTCAGCAAATTCATTTTACAAGTCATCCACCATATCTTTGATTACGGCAAACTTCGCTTCCTGAAAACGGCGGCTGTGGGAAGGAGGGAAAAAAGCCACATTCTTGTTTTGCAAACAGTTTGGGGAAGCTCGATAAACATATTGGTTAATTATTCCAAAAGAATCCAACAGCCTTTGAAAAATGCCGGCAGTCAAGAAAAATTCTGGCTCCGAAATTTTGTTTTTCAAAAAGAAAAAGAAAAGAGAGTACTCATTTCAACATAAAACACTTCTCATGCCAAGAATTTAAGCCAGCTGTCATTGTCTTTTGTATCCATAAACAAATGCTTTGGTCTCCCTAACAAATCTCAAATGAGTAAAATGAGAAAAGTAAGGGCCGTGTGTCTGCAGGGCACATGCCAGGCAGCAGCCAGCCAGTCTGAGGTGGATTTGGGGCTATTGCTGTGAAATCCGTAGCATGTACGGAGAGCTGCCAAAGGCTTGATGCCTGCACCTCTTGGAAGAGCACCTAGGAGCAGAGATCAAGCCCCGTACATCAAATCCAGGAGGACAGGAGCTGAAGCTTGGTGATGGGTGCTTCAGACCTGGAGAGAACCCACCAGCAGCTGGACTGGTGGGGGCTGGACCAGACCTAACAGTGATTTAGGTTCCAGTAGCTGGGGAGGAGACCAAGCAGTGCAATCATAGAATGGTTTGGGTCGGGAGGGACGTTAGAGATCATCTAGTTCTAACTAGAAACCAGAGACACCTCCCACTAGACCAGGTTGCTTAAAGCCCCATCCAGCCTGGCCTTTGAACACTTCCAGGGATGGAGCATCCACAGCTTCCCTGGGCAGCCTGTGCCAGTGTCCACCACCCTCACTGGAAAGAATTTCTTCCTAAAATGTGTAGGCAGAGTTTATAACATCTCGTTGGACCTTCTCAAAACCTGAAACCAGGAGAGGTTTGCTCCTCAATCTCTTTGGTCCCAGTTTCTTCTCCCACTTTGTTTTTTACCTCTTTAAGTCCTAACCCCAGCTGATGGTAGCCCTGGAATGTGAGGAGCAGTGCTGAGACCAAAGCCCTGGACATGTGGACGAAGATCTTGAGTAGTGCTGGCACAGATTGCTTGCTCCTCCGGCTTGCCCTGCCCAGGTAGACGGGTACATAACATTACTCTTTATTACATCTGCTAAATGCATGGATATTCTGATAGCTGGTTGTCACTCTGGCAGTGCTACACGGGTGGAAGAAGGTGCTCTTTATTTCTGTGATCGTAATTAGGGATTTTAACTGAAGTCATCCAGGCTGGTCGTACCTGTCATGGACTGAAGTTCTGCAGAGAGCAAGCTTCTGTGCGAGGTTTCTCAGAAGATTTCCATACCCTTTCTGCCAGTATTTTGAAGGAAATAATTGTCTGTGGGATGATTTTGGGTGCTCTCATCTAAGTAATAGCCTGGACTCACAAAGAAAGGAAGAGCTTTTCTAAAAGGAATTGTTTAATGAGCAAATGAAGCCTGAATTGTTGTGATTTTCTACCTTGTAGGATTCTCTGGTGGCTGTTAAGGATTTGAGTTTGCCCTCTTTTGGACCACGGTGGGAACTCTCTTCCACCTGGTTTCCTTGTAGTACAATACTTACAGGAACTGTGTAACTCTGAGATTTCTATTCTGTTGAAGAATTTAGTGTTTCAACCATAAGATCTGTGGCTCAGAGATGGTGAGGTAACTGTGGGCGGACAGGCTCTGATCACACCAGCCTCCTCTCCATAGGAATCCGGGGAAAAAAAGAAAAGCTGACATCATTTCTGAGTCTTCTGCCTCTGTTTAGCTTCAAGTTGTTGGTGAAGGCTAAACAGAGATGTTCACCAGATGGTTCATCTTCCCAAGTATCTCTCCTTTCATAAGGGTGTTTGTTTCTTTTGCTGCTTCTTCCGTGCTCAACTTTGGAGTATTTAATCGATAGGGACTGTTTTCATCTCTTTTACTCTGAATATATCCCTGCGACTCCAGCTGGGTCCAGGGAAGCACTAGACATACCTGCTGGAGTGACATCTGATGTGTGAACCAAGAGAGTTTCTGAATGCAGAGCCTGTCAGCTGTGTACAACGTACATATGTTAAACACTAATGTAAACAGTAGACACTACCCTTCTCTTTGGAGTCAAACTCAAGGTCAGGAGAACATAAGGTGCTCAGATGCGCTTCATTCACAACGTGACAGGTCTGCAGGAGACGTTATCTTCACACTTGGGATGCGCTTGCGTTTGTGTAGGCTCCGGTACAGATCAGCTGCCCTGCGCATCCTTCGGCACAGAAACCCTGTGGACCTTTCTCCTGCCCGTGCCTGTGATAAAACATCTGCCTTTGCTGCGCTGAGAAGACGCTGTGAACGCTCATGACAGTGTCGTTGAGTTTAAAGATCGAAGCTGGGCAAGAGCACAGGAGTGGAGTAAAAAACCTCCTGGTGTAATTAATCCAGTCATATTACTCCAGCTTTTGGCTTTGTTTTTTTCCCTAAAGCTGGCCTGGCCTGCAAAACCCAGGTCTCAATTAATACTATTATGCTGGGGATGACATTTCCTCAGTCTGTCGTCGGTTATTTTTTAATTCTCTAATTTGTTCTAATATGCGCATTGCCTGCACATCAAGTCAGCCATGAAGACGCTGCGTTTCCAGGTTCCTTCCTCTCCATCCTCCCAAAGAAATTAAAGCAAGGAGGCTGCGGGACCACAAGTGCAGGAAATAGAATTAGGGAACATATTAATTGGGGCATCAAGTAGGATTTTGTTCCAGGCAGTTTCCTTCCGTGAGCCACTTTGATGCTTCCCCTTCGCAGCTCTGTTTCTCATTAAAAGTATCCCTTAATGGCAAATGTTGTTTATGCATGTTGCAATTATGTCATGCTGTAACCCCTGTGCTGGCAGGCTGGGCTGATTGGAGGCGAGGAGGAGGAGGTCAGTTGTGGGGAGGAATCGGTGCGGAGGAAGAAGGGAGAGGACGTGGGGTGGGGAGGTAAACAACAGACAAATAGTTGCAGCTTGGTGGTGGAAGGCGAGGGCTGCTCCGAAGCCGTCGGTGCATTCAGCCAGGCTGGACGCCCGGGTGAGAGCTGAGCCTTGTCGCTCCTTCTTCCAGTCAGGTTTTAGTCTTTCTGCTATTTACTGGCTTTGGGGTTTGCGAGGCTGCCAGAAAAATGGCCGGGTAATATTAAAGCTCTGCTTTTCCAAGTGAAACCTGTGCTCCCTTTTGCTGTTTTAGCTACTGTTTGATTTAAGAGAAGTAGGATTGTGGTTTGGTTTGTGGGTTTTTGGGGGGAAGGGAGGGGAGGTGTCTTTTCTTCATCATCGTGTTTTTCACCGTCCTCCACGGTTCTCGTGCATCTTGTCCCAGCCGTGGCTGCAAACCTTCTGCAGGGATCTTCTTCAAGGCCCCAAGATTTGCTCTGATCTTTTCAGACCCGGGCAAATCTGCTCCTAGGTGGCTTTTGCCAGCGCTAATTCAAGGCTGTGAGAATAGCTCATTTGTGGGAGGGTATTTGTTTTTCCATCCAGGCAGCCAAAACCTCCAGCTTCCCTTCTCCCTCACTCGCAGACCGGGAGTGCAGAGGGTTCGTTCTGCCCTTGATCTCTGAGTTTACGCGACCGACTCAAGACAAACCTGGTGGTGAACTTCACTTTTCTCTCCCATTTTTTTAATCGCTCCTCCTGTAAAATGGATTTGCCCCCATGTCTAGATCTCAAAAGCAAACAATTAACAGCCATCATGAAAGAAAACTGTTCGTGTGTGCGGGGAGAGCCAGCCAAGCCGTGTCCATGCCCAAGCAAGTCCAGGAGCCAACACAAATATCGCCGCTGTGTTTTGGAAACTGTTGGCCTCGCTGGATTTTTGGGAGCCAACACACAGCGACTGAAGCCGATGGCAAAAGCAGGGAGCAAAAACCTCAAAGCTGTAAAAACCAGAATGTAAAACAAATCTAAGAGGGGAATTAAAAAAAAAACAACCCACAACCTCTCTCCTTCCTTCCTAGCTAATATCCTATCTGAAGTGACTGGAGCCTAAGCAGGCAAACAGGCCGAGGAAACCACAGGAGCTGGGGTTGACAGGGACGGAGCTGGTGAATGAGGGGAAGCAGACAAGTGTAGGAGTCACAGAGGAGAAGTCACTCGGTGCCTAGAGCCAGAGCTGCTGTGAAATGACTCATTTTCACTTTGCATGTATGATATTTGCATGCAAAACCCATTCTGCGAACCGTCACATGGGGATTCTGCTCATGGGTTTTGATCCGGGATGAAATTTCACCCTTTCCTCCAGCAAAGTCGTTTATCTTTCTTTCAGGGAGGAGGGAGGAAGTGGGAGGGAACTGCAGAGAGAGAGAAAGAAATTGTCCTTCAGGCATCAAATTCAGGGATTTATCCCTCAAAAGGGTCACTCAGCTGTTTCCTAACGTGGGGACAGAAGTGGGAAATGCTGGTGAGAGCCCAAGGTCAGGGCAAAGATGGATCTTAGCTCTGTTGCCTCCACCCCACCACTAGACTGAGCTCGAGCAGTCCCAGTGCAGTCCATAGACTGAGACTCGGAGCCTTTATTTTGCTGTGAATTAAATCCTTACTCGGCTAAGAGTCTCCTCTGGAGCGAAGTAAAACTCCGGAGTTAGACCCCTGGTATCTTCTGGGAGTATCAGGAGGTCCAGAGGTGTCCCCTAAGCAGGACATAAGAGCAGCTTTGCCTTTGATCTATGCCCTGAGAAAGGTTTGCCATGTTTTGCCTGGTCACACTTTGCAGAGAGCTCGTTCTTGGGCCCTGATGCTCTTCACTAGGTGAGGATCCTCCCATGCTGATGGGTACTGTGCGAGGGCCTGCTCAGGATGCTGCATGTGCATCCTCCTCCCTGAGCACAGGAGCAAAATAAGCCTCAGAATAAGTCAAAGGCTTCTAAAGTTCTCGAAGAGATGAACCCAACTATCCCCCTGCCTAATCCTGTCCCTGGGCTGAGCCTTATTCCAGGCGATGCTGAGCCCCAAGGCTTGTTCTAGCAGCAGCCCTCACTTTGGCTGCTCTTTCTGTGCCCCTCTTCTCCTGTACATCATCTTTCTCTTTCTCTGAGCTTTAACCCAGGGGTGGCTTGAAAGTTTTTCCCCATTGGGGGTCTAATCAGACCTGTACAGTGTGTGTCCTCTGCCTGTGGTGTGGGACTTCGTGCTCCATTTCTCCACTATCCTCCAGTCCATGTGGAAACCAGGAGGAAAATGAACTCTCTGTAAACAACCTGCACTGCAGTTCTGCTCTTGGACCTCACTGTCCTTGAAGAGAAGCAGTCCTGGACTATAGGGGAGCTCAGTGCTGAGTATTTCTGGTGTTAACTCTGCTCCTGAAGACATGAGGACTCGTGTCAAGTAGCATGTTCATAAGACAGCTTGCTTTTAGCAAGCTTCTAGGTCAGTCCTAAAGACCTTTCTGTGAGAGCAAGTATGCTGGATGGTGTCTTAGATACTGCTGAGCCTCGCTTGGACCAAAATAGACTCAAGGCAATCATGGATTATCAGTGTTTTGAGATCTTTGTTGTGTGTTTGCGCCTCTCCCTCTGTGTCCCATCTGTAGAAAGAATAAAGAGGTCCTAGCAAAGCGTCTCAGAGCCTCAGTTACAGCCAGACAAGAGTGTAATAATACTAATAAGTGCCAGCGTATGTGCCAGGCTGGACTGGACGGCCCTTGGCTCTTGTGGTCAGGCTGAGAACTGCAGGGATCCTTAGGTTGGAAACAATTGAAGAGGCTCATAGTGTGAGAAATAACCAACCCAACTCTGCAATAACCCCTGGTGCTGTTCTTGGGCATTTCATTGCTTTGGGGCTTGGGCAGACCTCAGTGGTAGGAACAAGTCCGTGGCAGTCTCTAGCAGCTTCCATTCCCCTCAAGCTGAAGGGACAGGGTTTCCCAAGAGAAGGGTTGTGTTAACACAGTCTGTTAACCTTCTCCTGCTGCTTTTTTCTCTGCCGTTGCCTATTTCAAAACCTTACAATGAAATATATGTCCTTATGGGAAAGGTAAACCTGTGGCATGGGCAAGTTAGCTGGCTTTGTGAGGAGCTGCTGCTTGCCATTCCAGGGCTTCCTAAGCACGAGGAGCAAATCCAGAAGCCAGAGCCTGCCGTTCCCGATGACAGGAGGTGCACCATTTTCACCAGACCTCTGTCTCGAGGGTTGATAGATGTTTAACTTTATTTAATATCTTACGCACGCAAAGGAGTTTCTAGGGCATAGCTCCGCTGTGGTCCCCTGTGCTTGTGAGTGAGATCCTGCTGGTGTTGGCATGGCCTGTGAGGAGAAGCATGGTATGAATGCAGGCAGGTTGCCATCATGGGCATTGGATTACGCTGGGTGTGCTTGTGCTGTTGGGAGCCTTCTCCCTCCAGTCAGCAGCACCGGTAGCTCCAGTTTGAGAACTGGGGCAGGAGGGCTGTGTGTTGGTCATGGCAGGGCTGGTACCTTGCTCAGTTTGGTGCAGTTGTGTAGAGAGGTCCATGCCAGGGCAGACACTAAGAGGTACTAAGAGGTGATTTTTGGATTGGGTCTTGAAGGTGTTAGTAGTGATTCAGGCAGAAGACTCTGACCTGTTGGAGCAGGTCCAGAGCAGGCCATGAAGATGATTGAGGGCTGGACCCCCTCTACTGTGGGGACAGGCTGAGAGACTTGGGGTTGTTCACCTTGGAGAAGAAAAACCTCTGAAGAGACCGTGTAGCAGCCTTCCAGTATCTGAAGGTGACCTACAAGAAAGCTGTGGAAGGGCTTTTTACAAGGGCTTGTACTGATAGGACAAGGGGTCATGGCTTCAAACTGGAAGAGGGGAGATTTAGATCAGAAATTAGGAAGATGTTCTTCACTCTGAGGGTGGTGAGACACTGGCACAGGTTGCCCAGGGAAGTTGTGGATGCCCCATCCCTGGAAACATTCTCTGCATGGCTGTACTGGAAGATACCCAAGCATCGGCAAACACGTGGCATCAAATCACTGCAGTAGTCAAAAAGGCTTTGAAGGGACCTATTTTAGTGCCAAGGTAGAGGAAGGACATCCCAGAAGGACATCTCATAAACAGAGGGAGAACAACTGCCTCTGGCACCTTTCTCTGAACCCATGATTTTTACAAGGACTTCTACCAACCGGTTCCCGTCTGTTGGGGGATGTTGAATCCCACGTTGGAGGGTTGGGTGGGCAAAGGAGTGAGGCTGCAGCATCTCAGGTTGTTTCTCCTCCTGTTTAAATGTAGTTTTTTCAGAAAACGAAGCAAGAGAGGAGGCAGCATCACCTGGTGAGCAAGCTGAGATGAAGGCTGGTTTGCTGGAAATGTTTATACATTGCTCCTGGAAAATACACAGAGCACAGTGATAGCGTAGCACAGGGTTCACCTTGTGCAATCATGAGTGTGTCTGCAAGTGTCTGTCTGCACGTGTTTGCGAGATACGTCCTTCCCTGAAAGCAAGTTTTGGAAAACAGCTGCCAGCAGGTGAATTCCTGTGCTAGAATTGCCTGAAATATCCCAATCCATCTGCACCAAGTCCCTGGGAACAGCAGTGATAAACCTCAGCGCTTGTATTTCTGCCTGGGTTTCCTGCTGGAATTCTATAGGCAGATATGAAGGGGTGTGTGCCGAATAAATTCAGCCAAGGCGTGCTGGATGCCAGCGGAGGTTGGATGCCCAGCACGTGCGTCCTGGATCTGGCACATGCCAAGGGGTGGATCTGCTTGATGGCACCATGGTATTTCCAGATATCGGGGTGTCTAGTTAGAGCTGCTGCCCAAACCAATATCCTGATACCTCTCTCTTTGCCAAGATTGATTTTTCATCTCTGGTAAAAAGAGGACATGCGAGGACATCTGTGGTGTGGTGACCTTAATTAGGTCCTGATCCAGGGCTTTGGAGGAGCATCAGAAAGGTCAGGGCAAAGTCCCTCGTGTGATAGTAGAATTTTAATCTGATAATCCCAGGAACCCCTGCTGAGAGATTTTGGCTTGTCCTTTTTCTTGTGCCATAGCACCAGGGAGAAACGCTAAAAAAGCTGCTGGTAACTGATGTCTCAAGATGCTCGTGAGGAAGTAACACAGAGGCAGCGCCGCTCCTCCATGTCTGTGCCAGGTCCTTGGTCTCGGAGATCAAACTAAGACGATTCAGAGAATTGGAAAAATAACTTGGTCTGAACTGAACACTGTTGCAGCCTGGCTTTTCCCAGTGAGCCGTGCAATTTTCTGCCTTTTTCTTGCCCTGCGTTGCTTTTCTCCCCTCTATTTCCATCGGCCCCCACTTACGTGTACAGAACAACACGCTTCTTTTGTACGCCCTCAAAATCCCATGCGTTCCCATGTTCTGCTAATAGACACCAAACTTTCCCTGTCCCTGCGGTGCTGGAAATCTCTTCAAATGAAAGATTTCCATATGAAAATCCCGCTGTAATTTAGACTGCTTATGAAAAAAAAAAAAAAAAAGAAAAAAGAAAAAAAGAAAAAGTGGAAACGCCTAAAGTCAACAAAACAACTTCACAACGTGGGTGGCCGAGGGGCAGCAGGTGGGGGTGCCAGGGTAGAGAAAACCCCAACTTAATTACAGAACCCTCTGTCAAAGAGGTTTTCTTGTGTTCCCACGCGCACGTACGTGCATGCGCCCGCTTATCTCCTGCAAACAGACGTCTCTGAAGGATCAGAAGAGTGGCGTTAGCTCTAACACACGAGGAGTTCTTGTTGCCGCAAAGCCTTTTGCTGACTCAGTCCTTGGAATCCTGGCGCGAGCGATGCCAAATCGCGCTCTGCAGTCGCTCTCGATTCGGTCACCGCTGAGTGTTGGGGAAAAAAACCCTGATCTATATTAAGGCACTTTTGTAGCAGGCAGCTGAGAACCTGAGCCCCGACTTTCTATCTCGTGCTGCGTTTGCTTTTCTGAAGTGCTCGGTGCACCTGCTTGGTGGGGAAGGCACCTCGGTAAAGCCTCCCTGCATGAGCCTCCTCTGATGAGCGGCGCTAATGCAACTGAGTCAACAGCATCATCCAAATTCCAAAGTGTGGGCGGAAGAAAAAGAATCGCCCTTTGTTGCCGAACCTAAAATCCCGAAGCTTTCTTCGCCGGGTAATTTGTCGGTGTCAGCAGATTCTGGGTGTTTTACTGCCAGCAGTCGGATTGAACTTCCTTGAAGTTGCAACATCAGGAGGGTTAATTATGTACAAAGCACTGGCCAATGCTGAGGTCTGGCATGCAGGGATCCAGCTGTGCCGGAGAGATGATCCAGAGGTGATTGTCATGGCCAATGTTTGCGTGTTCCTGGGGACTTGGGGCCGGTTGTGTTCCTCACATGGGGTCAGAGAAGGCAGGGGAGAGCAGGCGGACTCTGGAAGAGGTTTTTCCTTGCTGTGAAAAGCCTGGTTTCAAAGGAAATCACGTTAGCGTGTGAAGGATTAGTATGGCCAGGAATGGAGCTGCAACCCTTACGGGTTTAATCTGATTCCTTTGGAAGCCCTTCTAAGGTTGGAAATGCCATTTGCAATTATTACTGAAATTTTCTTTTAAAGGAATTTTTTTTAAAAGAAGTCTCGAGGAAAAAAGGCAAAAGATATTCATAGTTTGATGTTTGTTTGTTTTTGAAATATGAATACATGGCAGCCTTACAGCTGTAGGACTTCTTTAGCGTTAGTGAATGGCAGATTAATTTTATTCAGCTGAAATGCAGGGAGATTATTCTCGAAGGCTCGGAGTGAACTTGGTGTTGAGGGAATCCTCAACAGAAAGAAAAGAGTCAATCCTGCTCCTCCTCAAGAACCTGTGGCACTGCCAAGCCTCCGTCCTCCCCCTTCCTTCAGCCTTTTAAAAACCCAGTTTGTGGATTTCCCAATATTTGTAACCTCGTCCGTCAGGGCTTATCTTCCCGATAAATAAAAGGACACAAAGCACACACGGCCCTTATCGGAGAGCTAACAGAGCGCTTGCCTTGCCGCGCTGGAGGCGAAGACACGGGAAGCGGTCTGTCAACAATTTAAACAGTGCAATTAAAATACGTATCGATCCCTTTTCCACTTGCACTAGTTTCGCGTCAGCTTTGCTGCCAAAGCCGTTTTAGACACCCGACTTAACCAAGATGATGGCATCGGTTCTTAAAGCGTCAGGGGTTTTGACTCTTTTCCTCCTTTGCCTGGCATCTGGCAAAGCCTGAAGAACCATCCAGCCACTTAATGTGCAAACTCTCCTCTCGATCGCTTTCAGTCCTTCGACCTGATGGCCAAATATTGTTCTCCTTTGCCTGACGCAGGGCATTCCAGTGGCCCCGCTTACTATTTTAATACAATTTTTCCTTAATTATGACACAATTGAGTTACAACAACAGCAGCCCGAAGGATGCCGTAAATGCTTGGCTGTCCTTTGCCTGCCCTAGGTCAGATGTCAGAGCTGCCAAACGTCAGTGTTGCCAAGCAGGGGAGGAGATGGGATTTAAATACAACTTAAAGCAACTTTTTTTTTTTCCCCATTTGGGGCAAATTGGTCACTTTCCTATATGCTGCAACACTACTTGAGTCCTCTGCCCACCATTATCCCAATAAAAATACCCGACAAGGAGGAAAGCACGGTTGTTTGCACTACTAGTGGGTGATTTGAAACAGTAGGAGAGTTTGACTGAGTTCCTGGCTTCGATATGTGCAGTGCAACCGTCTTGTGTCTTCCTCACCCCGAAGTGAATGGCTGTTTAATCTCCATCCCAGGAAAAAGAAAAAAAAAAGTCAGGACACACTGGTCCCCCGAGATGGGCTTTTTAATTGCTCTAGTTTGACACTCCAACTTCGTGTCCTCATGGCCACTGATTGATTTCAATTAACATTCCCATGCTCCAGGCACTATAAATAACCCTTGTCTGGCCGGCTGCTTCTCCACTGCCAGCTCAACCTTTCTCCTTTAGCTGCTGCTGCTGCTCATCTTGCTTCTTGGCTTGGCCTCAGACTCAGTCTATAATTCTTTCCAAACTTCCCTGTATAAAATAATCATGTACATGAAGTAAAACAGGAGTCTCATATACACACTTAATAACTCTTGTGTACTGTATGAGTGGGAATTCCACTTTATAACCCCCAGAGCTTTCAAATGGTTCTCATTTTCGGCAGCATTCCTCCTGCGAGATCTAAAACTTCCCATTTTATCCCAAGCCGTTTCTTTCCCTTTCAACCTTTTTTTTTTTTTCATTTCTCCTCTGGATTTCAGAGGACAGACGGCTTCATCTTTGCTTCGGGCTGCGGTTTGAGCAGCAAGGCGGCTGGGAGCTGATAGCACCACTCTTGAGCTCTTAAGCCAAATGTCAGGGTTCTCTTCCCAATGCCACATTTTCCAAATTAAAGCTTCAGCTCGCTCGCAATTCAGAGCAAAAGGCTCCCGAGTCGAGATTTAGACGCGACTGATAAGATAAGCTTACAGGGACCTAGAGCTAATGTTCTACATGTGTTCGTCTGGCTGCCTACCTGTTATCTCTTTCCCAGTGAAAGAGAGAAGAAAGAATATCGCGTGTATTTAGACACGCGCTGTATGTGACGGCGAGATAACATCTGTATGTATACGGGTGCGGGTGCAAGGCTGAGAGGTGGGGAAGCAAGAGGGAGCAATCCTCAGATTTGTAAGGCCAGACGGGACAGTGACATCAAAGGCGAGTAGAACTGGAGGGTTTGAATGTGCAGGGGGGTTGTTATTTTGATGACACTTGGAAAGCTGAGAGTAAATAGACACCTCTTTGATAAAATGCACATGTATTTCTCTTTTTTTCTTTTCCTTCCTGCCAGCTGGGGATATGGTTGAAGTTTCCCAATCTTTATTTATTTATTTATTTAAAGAAAAGGTCGTGATTTGTCTCTGTTGCATCTCTGTGTTTTTCCACCCAGCAACGCATCCAATAGAAGGTCTCAAAACACCCTAATCCAGCAACATCTTCAATTAGGAAGATGTATATTGATTTAGGATTAGCCCACGAGTGTGGGAGAACTCAATGGGGTGGGTAGGCATTGCCCTCAGAAACTCACCACCTCCAGCTTCAGAAATTCCTGATCCCCTTTAGAAAGGGGCCAAGACCCCACCTGGAGTACTGCGTCCAGTTCTGGAGCCCCTACTACAAGAAGGATATGAATGTGCTGGAGCGTGTCCAAAGAAGAATCGTGAGGATGATCAGAGGGCTGGAGCCTCTCTGCTATGAAGACAGGCTGAGAGAGCTGGGGTTATTCAGTCTAGAGAAGAGAAGGCTCTGAGGAGACCTTATTGCAGCCTTCCAATATCTTATGGGGGGTCTACAAGAAAGCCAGGGACGGACTTTGCAGGATGCCAGGTAGTGGTAGGACTAGGGGGAATGGAGCAAAACTAGAGCTGGGTAGATTCAGATTAGAAGTTAGGAAGAAGTTCTTTACCATACGAGGGTGGTGAGACACTGGCCCAGGTTGCCCAGGAGGGTGGTGGAAGCCCCATCCCTGGAAGCCTTTAAGGCCAGGTTGGATGGGGCTCTGAGCAACCTGCTCTAGTGGGAGGTGTCCCTGCCCATGGCAGAGGGGTTGGAACTGGATTATCTTTGAGGTCCCTCCAATCCTGACAGTTCTGTGATTCTGTGATTAAGACTACCATAAAACCAAAGGCAGGAGCTTCTCCATGTCATTAGGTAGGGTTGGCAGAGTCAGATGTGCAGAAAGACATGCCAGTGGTGAACCTCAGGAGAGCAGAGGAGCGGGGAAAGCTTGTCCATACTAGGAGGTCATGGTCAGCTTTCTGGGACCATGCAGCCCACCCGTGGGTGACCTGCCGTGCTGCCAGACACCCTTTGCCACACTGTTGTGACTTGAATCTTCCCTCATGCACCACGATCCCAGCTGCGTGCGGAGCCCATGTGCTCTGTGCATGTCATGCAGTTGCTGGTTACTCGTGTTAATTGAAACATCGTTTTCCACGGTACATTCTTTGGCTTCTCCCCACCTCCCCTTTTTCCACATTTGGAGCCTGGCCTCGGTCCCTCCGTTGCATCCCTGACTATTTACTGAGCTCTGAGTCAGTGCTGAATCTTCACGTCGGTCAGCACTCGGCCAAATGAAAGCATCGTGGAATTGTAGAAAAGTTGGGTGATGAGACCCCTCCAGCTCCTGCTGCCCACTGTGAATGCGAAGAAAACCTTCTTTGCTGTGAGGGTGTTGGAGCCTGGCCCAGGCTGCCCAGAGAGGTTGTGGAGTCTCCTTGTGTGCAGAGATTCCAAGCGCGCCTGGACACTGCGATGCTGGGCCCCCTGCTCGGGGTGACCCTGCTGGAGCAGGGGGGTGGCACCAGAGCAGCTCCAGAGGCCCCTCCCAACCTCCACCATGCTGGGATTCTATGAATGGGGCAACCCAAAAACTGGAGGCTCTAGTCTAGATATGGTCTCACCGGTGGCGACTAGAGGTGGATAATAATTTTCTTTGATCTGCTGGCCACACCTTTTTGAGTAAATGGTTTGCCCTGTATGCGATGAGAGCTGCCCGGCTTGTGTCCAGCCTGATGCCCCCTGCAGCCCTTCCCTCCTCCTCAGCAGGGCTGTTTCTCTTCAGTCTGCAGATTGTCCCAGTATTTGGGGTGGTTCCAGGGTATTGAGCTTTGCCTGCTGCGATTATAAACACTGAGCCATAGAATCCTAGAATGGGTTGGGTTGGAAGGGACCTCAAAGATCATCTAATTCCAACTCCCCAGGGACACCTTCCACTAGACCAGGCTGCTCAGTCCTATCCAACATGAATTTGAACACATTCAGCGATGGGGCATCCACAGCTTCCCTGGGCAACCTGTGTCTCACTAGCCTCAGAGTGAAGAAGTCCACGAGCCATGTCCCAACAAGAGCAACTAAGTTATCCCCTTCCTGATGGAACCACCTGCCTGGTTAGCTCCTGCTGGGGATCCATCAGTGATAAAGGGCAAGATTCAGCTCCACATTCTTAATTAGTGTTCATTCTTTTCTACCTGTTCTTTGACAAACTCAGAGTTTGATACCGAAGGCTCAGCTTCTGGTTTTGTAGCATGTGTTGGGCAGTGCACAAAAATATATATATATATAAAACTCTATAAAATTAATTAAGTATACTGATAATTTTAAAAGCTTGAGCAGGGCTTAATTTGGAGTGAAAGTTAAAAGCATCCAGAGAGGAGAGAATTTTCTTATGTCTGGTACAGTGGCAATAGCATTAATGTTTTAGTGCTATTTTAAAAGGACAAAAAATATAAAGGAAGCCTTTGAAATAGAAATCATATTTCCGAAAGTGTTGAAATTTGCCAATTGGATGGTTTGGGATTTAGCAGAAAATAAAAATATAACCCCCTTAAGTCAGCAATATCAACACGCGTTTACGATACGGTGCCGTCCTGAAAGACTTTTCTTCTTCCACAAAAAAACAAAAAATAACCACAGTGCACAAAAAAATTCACATCGATCTAATCGCACAATCTCCCCAAGCTATTAGTGGATATGCTCACAGATAAACAAGAAGGAAAACATCCTGAGACCAGGGGGAGAAATAAATAGTTTTTCTGGAAGGGAGAGTGAGTGTGAGAGCGAGGGGAGTAACGGGGCAGATGTGAGTGAGTTGGAAAACTGGTTTTTGCATTACAGGATGTCATTTATTTAGCTCGAAAAAGAAACATGTTTTTTTTTATGGCATTATTCTGTGCTTTTTGGAGTTCTCATGCGCTGGAAGCCAGCTCTGACTTCTGTGTCGATGGGCACTTGGGGACTCGGAGCCCTGAGTTATTTGACTGTCAGATGCTGTTACAAAGTCACTGGCAGTCTCTTTTTTTTTTTTCATTCTTTTAACAAAATTAATTTGTTTTACTCCAAGGTGCCCAGAGCAATCATTTATATTATAAAGCTGCAAGTGGCAGGAGGACGTCTAAAAATAGCACATTCCAAAAGCTCAGAGATATACTGGGAGAGGGACTTTTTTTTCCCCTTAGATTCTGCATTGTTATTTAACCTTAAAAACCCCAAACAGGTGAAATGAGGGAAGTGAGATTGTTTACAGCTGCTTATACTAGAATCTCGTTGTTTTTGTCAAATTAATCAATCACCAAAAGTTACTGGGCCAGATCCTTTTTCGTGAGGAGCAGCTTGTTTGGGGTGAGGATGTTGGAGCCTGGCCCAGGCTGCCCAGAGAGGTTGTGGAGTCTCCTTGTGTGGAGAGATTCCAACCGTCCCTGGACACTGCGATGCTGGGCCCCCTGCTCGGGGTGACCCTGCTGGAGCAGGGGGGTGGCACCAGAGGATCTCCAGAGGGCCCTTCCAACCCTCCCCATGCTGGGATTCTGCCAAATTCTGTATATTGTCCTGCTGGGACAAAGTGGGAGGACTTGTCAGGCAAATTGCTATTAAATAGGGGCGGACTGTTCTTCTCTGGTACTTTTCCCTCTGATTACAAAGGGAAAAGTAACTGCCTGCACTGTTGGCATCTTCTAGGGGAGGACCATCCCATTGTGGTCGTCCGTAGCAGGTTTGTTGCTGGAGGTTCACAATCCTGGCTTTTCTGCTGGAATTTGGAGATGGGATGAGCTCTGACCTTAAACTGAAAGTTGGCCCCAGATCTCTGTATTTGCCTGGCTTGAGAGCTTGTCCACGGTTAACTGGGATCTCTTCCTAAGTTAAGGAAATGTGGCTCAACCAGATTGCAAAGTGATGTGGAGACTTGTCTAAATCCTGACCCACCTGCCCTGGTTTTCCTAACATGAATGACTTCTGTTCCAAAGTTTACACACATCTAGTAAAATAATTGAGCCTCTTCTGCCACCTGGAAACCTCATTAAGAAGGAAAAGAATTTGACCTTTTCTCTCTTGTTTTGGACTTGCAGCATCCCAAGCCTTTCTTGGCCAAGCTTTGTTTTGGCCATATAAAGCAGTATCAAGAGGCTGGCTAGACATTGCTCACTTCATGCCACACTTCATTTATAAGCCCAGATTATGATTTTTGTCCCGAACAGCTTTGCCCTACCCTGAAATACTGGCAGTCTAGATGAGAGGAAAATGAGATTAACTGTTCCTTACAGCAAGAGAGCTAAGACCCCATGTGAGGAGCAGCTTCCACTTCGAACAGATGCCAAGCCAGCAGCTGAGCATGAGCATCCTGAGCTGGCACTGCCAGCCCATCATCTCATCTCCCTGGCCTACCCTCCCAACTTCTCAGGGGCTTTGGCTGGCATGGAGAGCTGAGAACCCCACTAAAACCAGTGCTCATAAAGGAAACAGTTAACAAATGCTCAGCTGTGATAGTGAGGCTGCTGTAAAAGTTGTGTCTTAGGTCTGTCACTCACCTGCTTTGAACTACATAGGACTTTTGGGGAGTTAACTCTTGTCTGGAGAACACAGAAGCTGAGAACTTTCCCAGCTCATCCGCTCAATGGAGTCAGTGCTTTCCCTCCAAGGTGCAACCCGCAGAGTGCCGTGGTCTTTCCTTGAGCTGTAGACACATTACTGCTGTAGGAAGACCACATTCAGCTGCTGAGGCTGCACTTAATGATCCCAGTGGAGGAGAGTCCCTGTGGTGATAGAGAAGGACTTTCAGCACGTGCCCTAATCAGTACGGTGGAGCTGGAGACCTGGCTACCAGGGTCAGGATGGGACTCTGAGATCAGTCGATGAACAGTGCGGTGAACTTTGTGAAATGCTGAGCATTTTAAAGAAGTCCTCTTTTTGGTCTCTCTTGATGCCAGAGTGAGCTACATCCCTTCTTCCAGGCAGGGAATGTGCAGCAGGAGGAAGGAGAGAAGGACACTTGGGTGTAATTAGAAAATACAAGTAAGGAAAATAAAGACATGCGGTGTTGGGGTGTAAAAGGGGACACCAGCCCAGCATTGCCACCCTTTGTGTAGTGTTAACCCTCCCAACCCCAAAGGGTGGAAGAAATGGGGAGCCAGACCTTGTTTTGCCACCCAGGCTCCCCAGGCTTGGCACAGTGTGAGCTGCTCAGTTTCTAATGTCAGGGACTTCACTTTTGCCCCACGGAGGAAAGCTTTCTACAGGTTGTGGGACCATTTTGACCTTTTTCCTACTTTAGCAAAGGCCAGAGAAAAGATTTTGTTGTTTATTTTATGTGGGACCAGAGACTGACTGGCCATACATGTTCATGGCTTTGACACAAGTCAAAGTCCCGACTCAAACAGTACATTAATTTTTACAGCTCAGGTATGTGTTGCTGTTCTTATTCTATAGCCAGTTGAATGACTTCACCACCACCATCATCTAGCCAGTGGCAAAGGGTGGCTTTGAGTTTGGGCCATCTTGATGCCATGCCTGAGCACCAGCGACTGGGACATGCCACCTCCATCCTGCAGCAGGACAGGGCCATGTGGTAAAGCAAACTTAGCAAGACTTTGCAGGACTACTCACATGGATGTAATGTGCAGAACACAGTGAAACTGTTGACAAATCGTAATTCAGAAAGTCTTTCGAGTACATTGTTGTTCTCCCTGCATGGAAGGAAGCTTTCCCGTGAGCTTTGGATGCTGTGCTGGTACCTCTCATGGACTATGTGCAGCACTGTCAGGACTCAGTAGGTACAAAAAAATTCTTTACTATTTCCATTCCTACTTTTTGGTTGATCCTCAAATGATAATTTTAACACTGCACAAAGGTTTCCCATTTCCTTCTGTGCTACCTTTAAGCTCCTCTGGCTGTGCAGACACCTGAAATATTCAGCGGACTCACTGCTTTGACTCAACTCCTGCTTCTTGTGGTCCTCTTGTAGGGAACTGCATTTCATCCTTTTCATTGCCAGCTTCTCCCCAGTTACTCATTGTTACCTGTGAGCTGATTTCATCAGTCTTGCTGTATCTAACCATCCTTCCATGTTCCTGGAGCTGGTCTCCATACTTTCCTAGCAGGTTTTTTCCTGTCTTCAGCAGTTTCCTGTGTCAAACAGGTCTCAGCAAACTCCAAGGGCACGTACACTGAAAAGAAGGAGCATCTCCTCACTCACTGACTGACATGTCCTTAATTTCCCAGCCTGGCCTGGAGATGTGATCGATCTCATGCAGGGTTTTGTTATCACAGGTCACGTGGGTTTCCCCTTTTTTAGGATAATGGTCGCAAATGTCTTAAAATGTCCCTTTAATTCTCTTCTAAGATTGGATGATTTCTTGGCTGGTCATATGAGAGCAGGAGCTTTTCGTACTGGGACGTGCTGCAGCTTTGGCTGACAGCAACGTGATGTGCCTGTCAGTGATGGAGACACTCGCAGGCTGTAACCATCATTATTTCTGCCTGTCAAGTGCGGTGGTGGGTTTGTTCTTGTGCTTGTTGCGTCTTCGGCTGCTTGTTTGTTGTGGTCATCATGTTTTCATGTTCTGATTTTTGGTTATCATGCAGCCGTGGAGACCACCAGCACGCTCTGCCTCCCGTTGTTGTGGCTTCCTGCTAACCCGTGTTTGTTGTGGGAGATAATATGTGGTGGTGTTTTTCAGCTTGTTCCTTTGCTCCGGCTGCTTGATGTTTGTGTCGTAGCCATAGATTTCCGTGGTAAACCCTTGGAGCTCGGGAAAGAAAAAAACAAGCTTTCCCTTTCTAGTCATTTGTGAAATTCAAACATGCTCTTGTTCAGCACGACCACGAAAACTTGGAGATCAAACTGAGGCAATTGAAAGTGTCCCACAACACAGAAATTCCCCTCTTCCGCCTTTCCACTCTTGTCTCTCCACAACTAGATTCCTTCTGCCAGTTCCAAGCAGAAGGACAATTTGCCTGCTGCTGAGAGGGCTGCTTGTGCTCCCACCAAGCGGGCTGGGACGATGACGATGCACCATCACCTGAGCAGAGCTGTGCCTCTGGTAGTGGAAGACTTTAGGCTTTGAAATGCCTTTGTCAGCCTCGTGACTCCTTAAATCCATTATTTTTATTGCTGAAGAATAAGATCTGTGTCAGGGAAATGGAGAGGAAGGATCAGGGGAGAGATATGTGTTTATATCAAGCTTTTCCATGCAAGGGAAAAGGTACTTTTTGAAAGGCTCCGTTGGGTCTGCAAGCTCCATTCCACTCCTTCTGCTTCTCTCACTGCTCCAGTGCCAAATGTCTTCCTTCACCTGTGCAGATTAACTGGAGGCGGCAGGGGGGGAAACTTAGGGTTTTATGAACCCAATGTTTTCCCCTAAAGATAACTCCACTGCATAGTTGGGATGGGATGACGTAGCTGCAAGATACTAATACATTTGAAAGCTCCTCATGAAAACATTCTGCAAGTCCTTTCTTTTTAGTATTTGGAAAGCCCCCTCCCCCCCAAATATGATCAACAAGCCTGAAATTCAGACAGTTGTAATCAGCTCTAATAGGAGCAGAAAAGCCAAGTGCCACGCGTTATTATGCCTCAGCCCCTGTAGCGCCGGTATCCGGAACCTCACTTGCGCTGGGCTAACAGTAAACAGATGTGAGGGCAGTAGTTGCAATACTGAGTTACCCTTTAAAAAACAAAAAAAAAATCCAGCTTGCCCCATGGATTTTTACAGTTCTTGTTAAGGCTGCCTTCTTACTGAGCGCTTTTTCTTTCTCTCTCATGCTTGCAGTCTCTTTTTCTCCAAGGATGTTTTATTTTTTTGCAGGATCAGCTCCCTTGGCTGATTCTCCGCGCGGCTCCATAAATAGTTGGATTGGCATAATTCGAGGGGTGGACGGGATTTGGGAGTGAGTGGCTGGTGATTGAGAAAGGAGGGGGAGTGTGATGGGATAAGCTGGGCTTACCACCGGGAGAAATGTTTGTGGAACCACGGCTTTTCCACAAGGAGCCACAAGTCTATCGGAGACATAGAGAAACGCTCCGGTCGCTGGAGGAGTGAAACTCTACTCTTGGGGCCAGACGCTGATATCATTGCTCCGGGAGTATTGGCTTTGGCTTTGGCCTCATGCAGACGTGCGGAGCTGTAGCTCAACACACTGAGCAGTCGCTTGTGATCGGGAATAGACGTGAGAGTCCTCCTGACATCCCTGGGGTGATGCTGCTTAAAGTATCTCTGACACCAAGGTAGAGAACCTCGTTGGCTGCTTTGGTGCTGAATTACATATAAAAGTTATGTTAAAAACCCACCTGAAGTGTTACAGAATTGGAGCCTTACTTCAACCCCAAATCTTTTGATTTTGAAGAGAACTAACCGTTTTGTTAGGGGTGGAGTCAGCTCCTGGGGTCACACAGATGCTTGGCCTGTGGAGTGCTCGTGCCAACAGATGAAAGAGGGTGAAAAAGCAGCGGTGCAAAGAGGAGGAGCAAGGGGTGGAAGCACAGGTTTTAGGCTGGTTTCAGCTGGTTGTGAGATGACACCCCAAGGATTTGGTTGTCCATAACATCCAATCCAGGGTGCCAAGTCCTCGCTCCCCTCACGCACTCCCACCGCCTCCTTCATGCTGTTCTGACTGCCACAGGGTGAGCTGTATAAATCCCGTGGAAATCAGCCCACGAGCAAAGAAGAAAAACCTTCGAGTGGGATCAACTTGCTGATCTGATCCCTTCCATACCTTCATCCCTGCCAGGTCAGACCCCAGGGAGGACAAGGTAATACAGGCAGTGGTGAGCTCTTCCCGAGCAGGGACGGATTTCATTGGCTCTGAGCGAAGGAGGGTGAGTCCAGTCTTTCCTGGTGATCAGCCCAGCAGTCGCCCTGCCAACACTCAGTTCTTGGCAACTTCAGTTCAACGTTGTCATCAACTCTGCCCACTTCTTTGCAGGCATCCCAAAACGTTGTAATTTGTAGGTGTAGTATTTTTAACCGTGAAATGGGTGTCTCTGGACACACCATGACCACAGAGAGGCTTTCAACAGAGGAGTGTGGACAAAAAGAAAAGATTTGTTTTGCTTCATGAGTGTTATTGAGGGCCTTCCGTGCTGGAGAAGGAGGGCCAGGGTTCCTGGAGCTTACTTAAAAAACAGCTCGGCTGTGAACCCACATGGAGAAGCCAGAGAACCAGTGCTGTGCGTGTGGATGTGGCCAGTGACGCATCACTGGGGCATGTGCAGAATGCCCACGAATAACCACAGTGCTTTGCTGAGCAACTCTCAGAAGGTTTCTCACCCTTCCTCGAGGGAGGATACTGCTGAGCTTCCAAAAAAGACTCCCAACGGATGGAACGATATTTATCCGGTTCTCTTAGAACCGTCGTTCTTCCTGTGGCTGTTTTGCTCTTCATTATCTCCCTGGGAGAAGAGGTTGTTCTCTTGAGCAACAATATCCTCAAACCAGTTTGGTTTCTGCCACGTCCATATTTAGTGGAGCTGTTTCTTATTTAGAAAGCAGCCTTTGCACGGGTGTGAAGATGCTCAGCGCCATGTGAGCGGCGCTACGTGGGCTTCGCCCCCTGGTCTGTAGCTGGAGAAAATGTGCGAGAGATTTCCCTGCTGCTAATAAGCATTGTGTTTTGCCTTCCTCTTTGGGGGTGGGATAGATTTGGGGGAAGATGTGGGAAAAAAAAAAAAATCTTTAAAGAAGGCCTTCCAGTGGGACGTGAATGTTTCTGCCTGTGTTCCCACATTGTTCCCAGCCTTCTGCCAGAGTCCAGCTGGATGACACAGGCCTCCAAAATGTAAGCGAGATTCCCTGGTGAGTGATGCACGCGATCGCAGCTCGCTGCTTGCACGGACAAGGCAGCAGCCGTCTCATGGGTGGTAGAGCATGTTTGGTGCCGGGGAAGCGGGTGCCGGGAACAACATGGTCTCAGCCAGCACAAGTTGGACCCTGGACTTCTGCAGATGTTGGAGCTGGGCTCTTTTGTGGCCCTGAGCGTCCTCTAACTTCTTGAGAGCCCTTGGAAAAACGGTTGCTCCTCTGCAGTTAGCTAATGTGGGCGGTCATCAGGGGCTGACAGATACCCCAGTGCCCAACAGTTCCTAGAGAGAAGACCAGGAAAGCGCTGGGTTCCCGGGAGGTGGGAGCAGAGGAGCAGCCTCCAGCAGCAGCAGAGAGTCTTTGCAGCTAATGCTTCCAGGGAGGGAATTTGAGGAAATGCTTGGATAGGAATAAGTAGAGCTGGCAACAAATGTGCATTTCATTTTATGAACATTTCATGGTGAAACTTAAAACTTCCACAAAATTTGGGGGACTGGATAGCTCAGGGGATTAGTAATGGGATACAGAGCCTTTCATCTCACCAGTGCCTTTTCAACTGCAGCTCAAGTCAATACCAGCGACTGAAAGTTGTTACCATCTGATGGCTTATGTGTAATGAGTTGATGGTCTCACTCCATTTCCTGGTAGTCAGGTATCTGCGGCTGACGCACACAAACACACCAGAAAACCTGGCTGCTTGCCAAGCCTCATTGGCAGCCTCTGCCAGTGGCTGGAGGAGTCCAAGAGTGAAATATCCCCTTTGCTTCTCGCTGGGAGCTTTATCAGGTAGTGCCCTGGCATGTGCTGTTTGTGAGCAACTCGTCAGGTGGGAAAGCTGAGAGCGGTGGTCTTATGTAGGCACCTGTAGTGAGGTCTACAAGGAATCATGTTCTGCGGCAAGGACCTCGTCTGTGGACACGCACCCCGCAGTAGAGCTGTGATGTGTGTGATATTTATGTTTTATGTTGCACAACGACATGATGGCATAAAGTTTTCGGTTTGAAATAATGTCACTGTTTTTCTCCACCTCCCCAAAGTGATTCCAAGTGGAACCTGGAGCTCATTTGCCAAGCATTTGTTTATGAATGCATCTGTGATGTGACTCCAGCACAGGGCTGTGCCGTCATCACCATTTCCAGCTGGGGAAACTGAGGTAGAGAGAAACCAAAGGAAGGAGCAGGTATTCCACGCTAAAAAATTCAGGAGTTTGTGGGTGCTGCCCCCGTGCCAGGTCCGATAATGGATTTAGACCATCCGTGTATACTCTCTGCTTCTCCCTCAGGACATCTGCCCTTGCTCTTCCCATCATGGATTTAAAAATGGCCCCTCAGATGAAACCTAAGAAAGAGGCTGTTGCTTGGGGGAATGTGTTCTTTCACAGTTTGGTGCTCTGGAGACCTTGTAATTAGGACTTAGTTTGGAACAAGGTGACTCGTAATGAAGATGTCCAAGCATAGATTTTGTTGGTTCTCTTCAAAATCATTATGAGGATGGGATGAAGAACTGGTTACAGAGATGATCTGAGCCATGGGGCTGGTTGTGGTCCCCAGATGGGAGTCCCTTGTCACTGGGCAGCAATCCGTGCAGATTGCCCTCATGGGGCACAGGACGCTGAGCATCCCATGGGGGATTTACAACCCTGTGTCTAACAGGAGCATCCCCTGGCCCTGCCCACAGGGCTCAGGTACAGTCTGGTACAAATTGTTCCCTGCAAGGATTTATGGCCCAAATTGGCGAGGGAGGGAGGGACACGACCCGTGTGCCCCGCTGGCCTTTCCACGCTTCTACAGAGCAAGCACAAGCAAGCCATTAGTAAACAACTGATGTCAGCTCCCACTGGCGTTATTTTTAAGCACTCTGTATACATTACTTGTCTGTATGTATCTCTGGACTGTTCTTTCTCCCCCTCCCACCACCTCTCAATCACTCACAGAGCTGCTTTTTCTTTCTCTTTTTTTTTTTTTTTCCCTTTTGGTTAAACCCAACATCTGTAGATTAGTTCTTAACAAAAATAAAGCCATCCATCTCCTCCGGCCTGCCGCTCTGTCATGTAAGCTCAGGAAAGCTGGCTCGCTCAAGGTTTACAGTAGCTGTCTCAGCCCGCAGTGGGAAAGGCACTTATCTGGAGAGGAGGGTTCACAGCTCTCAAGAATGCATCCTTCCCTCGGACCGAGGGGGTGGCCTTTGTTTATCCTCTGGCACACAATGAAATGATGGGAAAACATGCTTGGATGCTCTGCAAGTAGTAAGGTGGGGCCAGGGCAAGCGGTTAAAAATGGAACGGAGCCTTTGATCCCCAGCCAGAGCAGATGACTCCCAGGGTTTGGGTTTTAGGGTGGACGTCATGTTCTTTCTCTCCATCTCTGCGTCTAGATCGAAGAGTTCCCCTCCTACCTAGTGAGCAGAACAAAGCCTCGCAGGCAGACATGGGGGAAGAGAGGGGTCGCAAGTGCCATTGGAAGCAAGGAAGGGGATTTGGGAAGCCTGGCTGGTCTTCACCATCGTGCCTAGCTCAGATGGGTGCTGGAGAAGGGGGGTACAAGCTCAAGCAGGAGGGGTGTTCGTCCCAAGATCTCAAAGCACCGCAGCAAGGAGCACGCAGCTGACCTCTGGGCCGCTGCCTTGCTGGGGGACGCAGGGGCTGGCCGGGGCCAAGCAGTGAGTCACGGCAGCAGCTGGGGTCGGTGACAATGTTTTTCCTGTTAATCTCCCCCACCATCTCCCCAGAAAACACAATGGAAACTCCGTAATCCAGGAGATAGCCTGGGGCACACCACAACTCCAGAGCGTCCTCCAAGGAGGCTCTGAGTCCTCCCCAGATTTTCCAGCAGCCAGGCCAGGTAGTAAATAACCACATGAGGCCAAAAGATCGAAGGGGAGCCATAGAAGTATGATGTGCTTACACTTAGTCCTACTCTATCCCAGCTCTGGAGTGGGACACTTGAAGAGTCCGGAGCGCTGACTCCTTGGAGCCAGAGTAGATCATCTGTTAAGCCTCTGGCACGACAGACTTGCTTTAGAGTGAGCAAATTAAAGGTCGTCTCTCAAAATCTGTTTAATGCCACGCGCCAAAGTAGACACAGGGAGAAGCAGCGGGGTGATAGATCCTCAGATGTATAGATCAGGATCCTCAGATGTATAGATCAACCTACGGCTCGAAGCATTTTTGTTCCTTACTCAGCTTTGTTTCTATGCTCTAGGTGTATTGGGTTTATTTTTTGTAGTGTTGGGGGGAGTAATCCTGCCGGTTTGAATTTATTGGCTGGGCTATGTGGCTGGTTTGGAACATGTCCGGTTGTGGGGGTTTTTGTTGTTTTATTGGGGTTTTTCGCTAAGGAGCTCGGCAATCATTTGGCTCTGAGGACAGAAAAAATAATAACGATTAAAAAAAAGAAATCCAGGACTTCATTTAACTGTTTACCTTTAGCCACCGCGTATGTGGTGGAGATAGTTGAGGGACCCTGCGTTGCCTTGATTCAACAGGTCTTCGGTGGAATTTAAGTGCATGCTTAAGGCTCGGAAAGCTCAGGAAGCTTTGCCAGAAGGTGGACACATTGAGGATGGCTTTGCCCGAGGCGGCCGGCCCGGAGATGGAGCACAGCAGCTGCTCAGCAGCAGCACGGGAGCCTCAGCCAGCGCCGTGCGGGGAGCCAGGACGGAAAGAGGATCCATTACATTGCAAGTTCGCTTGAAACTCGCTTCAGTGTTTTAACATGAATCATTCATTCCACTAGTGAGATGACTGAGAAGTCTGAGGCGGAAAAAAAAAAAAAAAACAGCCCAACAAACCAGAGGAGCGTTGCACGGCAGCATCTGAAGGGATGCAAGTGGGGGGTTTGGACCTAAAGACTTGGGCAGCTCAGAGATGTCCTTCAGAAGCTTAAGCAGGAGTCTTGCTTTACCCTTTTTAAGAAACTCAGAGTTCTGATCCTCCTCCTGAGCAGGGGTCTGGTTTCCTCCTTGTGTTGGTGTGTCTCTGTATCTGAAAAGAGCCAGTAAGGATACCCTGGAGCTTTGCTTCTGAGCTGAGCCGCTACTCCCTTGCATGGAGCCAGCTCCACATCTGCAGCAGCTCTTGTGTGAGAGACGTGGGAAGTCCCAGGAGGAGGGACACATTGGCAAGGCAAGGAGGGGGGAAGCGTGAGTTCTCTATTTGGGGTTCCAGAAGGAGCGAGTGCTGCTTTTGTAGCCCTCTGAAGAGGGGTTAGGAAGGTCCCAGTGCAGGTGTTAACATGGTAGTTGTCCCTTTGGTCACACAGCTGAACCTGTCTGGAGCCCAACGTGTGCAAGTGTACAGCTGGTGCAGGAAACTTGTTGCTTCTGCAGAAGACTTTGCAAAAAAAATGGGACTCTCAAGGCACTAAGCATTGAGTTGTGTGCTCCTGAACTGAAGACAAGGGTCATCCTTAAGCCTCAGAGCCCCTCAGCAATTCAGTTCTTCAGTGAATTCCTCCTTGCCTGGTGCCCCGTGTCAGGGATTTCCCTGATCATGCCTCTCTGCAACTTGAACGGCTCAGGCTGTGCAGCCAAAAGCCAAATTGGACGTCTGTCCTCTGAGCACAGGGGATAGTTCTGGCCTCTTACACTTACAAAAGTAGTTTAAAAGCAACATTAAGGCAGGGAAACCCAACCCACATAGCCTGGAAGCTTCGCATTGTCAATAGGCTGAGGCATCATGAATTCAGCTGCTTTGCTCGCCTGTGCTATTAAGTACGCTTGTTTTCCTTGTTACGTGTAAAACTTGACACTTGGCTATTTCTGACTTTGGATCTGTACTAAACTTGAGACCAAGCCTGCTCCAAACACGGACGATTTGGCCAAGTGGACTCTTCAGTAGAAATTTGAGTTTGTGGACTCATCCACTTTAGTGTGTTTTCTTATAATTTGGACTTTGGGGATATTTTTTATCATTGCTGTGCATTCAGGGAAGAGCTACTGATGCTGGTTCCATCTTTACCTCTTATATCACCTCATTTCCACTATATTGGAGGGGAAAGAAGTGCACGAATGCTTGGGTTTAGAAATGTGCAGCGTCGCCCTTCCAAATGAGTTTTAAGATGTGTGACAGTCACTGTCATCACGTGCATTTGAATTATTCTCTCTGTCTGACTGTTGGCAATACAGAAATTCCTCCTGATTTCGTTACTGTTGTACAAGCAAAATATCTCCATGTAGGCTGGTACAAAGAGACTAAAGGTGGCCTGACCAGCTCCAGACTGCTTGGACAGGAGCCAGCTTGGGGCATGGGCAGAGGAACTTGGGTCTCTGCACCTCTGTCTTCTTTTGGACATACCCTCCAAGGTGTATCCATGACAGACTTCAGATGCA
>WEIS01087365.1:1321-15059 GCA_013389965.1 Todus mexicanus | reverse complement strand
GGGGGGTGGTGTAGAAAATTGAACCTCCTTTTTCTGAGGAGTGTTAAAGTGCAGGGGCAAGTATATTGAAAAGCTGCTTACCTTGAACTGTCCTCATCTCATGTAGCTGTTGCTTTCTGGACTCTGAGGTTTTTATATTAGTGCTTTTGTAATTCTTTGATGCAGGATGAGAGTCAACAGAAAAGCATGAATTATTGTCCTCTACTTAGCCTGTGAGTCACAGAACTATTCCCAATGTGAGTGCTTCCCGAAGGAAGCATAAACAAGGCAGTGATTTCTGCAGCCTCGGTGCTTTCCATTGCTCTTGCCAGAAAGAGTAGTGGAGTCATTTAGGGTTGAATAAGAATTTTGTTATTGGGTAACAGTGCAAGTATCTAATGGGGCCCCGAGGCTTTCTTCAGGGTTTTTCAAGATTTTTCCAGTACCAGAAATGCTATTTATGCGGATACAAAGCTTGCATAAGGCGGGAAGCATGGTTAATCCCCTCACCCGTTCACTTCCCTCTGCACATGAAGTAAGACTGGGTAATGGTGCGGGCTCTGAATAAAGAGGCTTTTCTTAGTAAAGAAGAAAGGCAGAGTTTTGTGATATCTTTGATTTCTTTCAGGGTTATATCATGTACAGAGAAAAGAGTTGCTGTATATTTACTCTACAGACATGCTGTCTCACACCAGCAATTTCAGAATTTTAACTAATCACCTTGCAAGATATATGTAAGTCTAGCTTGTTAGGCAGCAAACATACAATGAATTTATATTTGCTTTTCCCAAAGGGACCTTGAGTGTCTCTTATCTCTCTTTAAAAAGAGACTGCAAAAAAACCCCTGACTTATTGTGCTTTCTTTTTAGAGCATAAATAGTTCCACGATAGGCCTTTTGATGTAGGAGTCTGTGCAGTTTTGATAAGAGTTGCTCTTAACACAGTAGTTACGTATTTTGTCTTCCACTCTCTCCCTTGCCCACGCGTGTAGCTGAGTATGCCGGGCACAAGGGGTGTGCTGGAGGCTCCTGATGGGCTGTGTAATTTATCTTTTCATTCTTGGAGGGATTGAAAGGCATGTCTTAAGGGCTATAAAGTTTGGGGGCTTTGGGATATGGCTTTCTGGATAGGTGACATGCAGATACTTTGCTGTTGTCTGTAGGAAACTGATAAAATTACTTTTTCAAATGTCACTGTTTCTGTGGTATCTGCAGGTATGGTCTTGTCTCTTCAGCCTCTCAGATATGTCTTCTGCCCTTAGGACCTGCTACATGAAATTCTGCTTGAACTCAGGGAACTGTTTTAAAATGAAGCCTAGCTTTAATGCTGGTGGAAATTTAGCATTAATAGTAGGCAGGTGTGTGCTTGCATGGTCAATTTTAAAGGGATATTGTGCAAGATGCTAGTTAAAGAGGTGGTCCCACTAAGCCTTCTGGTTTTGCAATGTCTTTTATGGATGGCAGAGCTTCTATCATGGGCTGCTGTGGCATGAAGGCCCCTTCCAAAAGCAGACACCGTTTTGTCTGGGTGACTTGGGGGTGCACACTTAGAGATGCCTAATAATACTGACTCTTTTGTGGTGCTGTTAAATCATTACTTGCTTGTGGTCTGAGAAATCCAAGCTGGTTTACCATCTTATGCCAGCAATCCTGGGCAGCTCTTCTGTGCTTTGTACCACATGGTAGTAGGGAGTGGAGTGTACTGTATTTTAAGAAGAGTCATATTGTGAGATACATTAGAGTTTGCTGGACTGAAGAAAACCAAGGTTGATAAGAAGCTGGACATCCTTTTGCAAGGAAGGTTGCTGGTGTTTCTGGCCCACAGATAAGTTGCCTACTTTGTATCTACTGCAGTGATTCAAGACTTTTGACTGTTTCTGGCATGTGCTCTGCTACATGGGATTGTTGGTTTGACTGGCAGGANGCTACATGGGATTGTTGGTTTGACTGGCAGGATGGTCTGTTTTTGGTAATGGTGGGGCACAATTAAAGGGAAAGATAGGGGAATGGTCTCAGACTGCACTAGGAGAAATTTAGACTTGACATGAGGAAAAAAAAAAAATCACTGAAAGGGTTGTCATTTGTTGGAACAGGCTGCCCCGGGAGGTGTTTGAGTCCTGATCCCTGGCTGTGTTTAAAAGTCACGTAAATGTGGTGCTTGGGGATATGGCTTACTGGTGGACTTGAGAGTTGGGGAATTGGTTGGACTTGATGATATTAAAGGTCCTTTCCAACTTAAATGATTCAATATGAATGATACCTACAATCATGTGCTTTTGTAGAGAGGCAGATTTTTTTTTCCCCTCTGTCCAAGGGATTGGAAAACATTCTATAGCAAAAGGGAATTCTGTTAGTAAGAGAAGAAATGCTTTGGATCCTGCATGGGGACACTGGATGACAGTCTGCTTGAACTGTACTTGTACTATTAGTTGCATGTTCTGCAGTTTCTGCTGCATGCCTGTGGGTGTTGGGCTCGCCACTTCTGCCTTCCTCAGGAAATGGAGCTCTTGCCCTTTTCCCTGGAGCTTTGGACAGGGTGAGAGGCTGTGTGGATATTCCTGGCAGCATTATGTTCCTTGTGGTGCCGGGCTGGTAAGCTCTCACACCCTCAGTGTTAATTCAGCTTCTAGCCTGTGTTTGGAAGGGATTTCTCCCCACCATGCTCCTGCCAATCTGCTTGTGGAGGTGGGTTTTAATGTAGGTTTTAGGCGATTATTTTTTTTTTCCTGTTTTACTCTATAGTCCGGGCAGGGAGTGTTTCCAAGGATCATCTGAAATGTAAGCGTGTATGTTACCTAGGTACTCCAAGTCTTTCATGCTATTCTATTGAGATCTGTGGGATTCATCCTCTTGATTTGTGTGAGAATATCCCAAGGAGAGCAACAGAACTGGTTAGGAATTTGGGGAGGAGGGAGAGAATTGTCCTTGTGCTGAAAAACCTTTATAATGTAAATGAGCCATAAATCAGCTTTGAGTGTCTTAATGCACTGAGTATTTTCCTGTCAGGCAGCAGTCTCTGGCACAGAGAACTTGTCTTGTATAGCACTTAATACACTAATAACTCCAGGTTTGTACCACTATTTTTCTAGAGTGGCTGCCTTTATTTCAGTAGGTGTAAACATACCTGTGATTGGCTAGATGGTAAACTTTAATTTATATTATGTTTTTGACGTAACAGTGCATTTCTGTCAGCTGCTGCATTTTTGCTTTCAGGAATGCTCCCCATAAATACGTGGCTTTAGGATGTTAATTGTGTTTCAATCAGACAATCTTGAAAAATCAAATCTCCTTAAGCAGATTTATCTGTATGGGCAATATCTGTGTTAAAAAGATGATGTTCCTCTATCCACCTGCACCACAGTAGGTGCCGCATGTAGCAGTTCTGCTTGCCTGAGGCTGAGAAGGCGTTTTTGTTATTACAGGCAGGTTTCGTGTTCTAGATGCTGCCAAAAAGCGCTTTTTAATTTGGCAATCTCACAGAATGTCTTAAAACTACAGCATGTGACTCCGATCCCGTGGACTGGTGTTTGAGCAGTTTTATGCCTGTGAAGAATCACGCTGTTAGGTTTAACAGACAGTGAAAGTGGCTTGTAGGAGCAGAGCTGTAGCAAGGGTGGTGGCAGCAGGTCCAAAGCCCTGCAGCTACAGGGGGAGATGCCAGGACACCGGAGAGTAAGGGAGGCCAGCAGCTCCCCACCCACCTGCTGCAGCAGGGGTGGGAGCCAGTGTGCCAGGAAGCTTTCCTTCCTAGCCCAGAAGGGAATGGGCAAGGGGGATGGTGGCAGGTGGCAGGACAGGGTGTTGCAGAGCACCTGCTTTATCTGGCTCCAGCTGGCCAGGTTTGCTAGGAGGCCCTTGTCCTTGAACGCAGCAGGGGATTGAAGATAGTTGACCTGCTTTGCCCTGCCACCCTCCTGCCTTGATTCTGTGAGGAGGAGGCAGTGCTTAAACCCTCCTGGCCATACCGTAGCCAGAGTGTGTGGTTGCTGCCAGGAGTGAAGCTGCTTGGTGTTAAGCAAAAGTGCTGTCTTAAGGTCAAGTTCAAGAGCGCTGTAACTTTGTTTTCCACAGTTTATTATTCTAGTTTAGTGTCTGCCTGAAGTGCTGTGGGACCATCTGGGCTTGAGGAGTCCAGAGGACATGGATATGGAGCAGAACCTCGTGTCCTCCTGTCACCTCTTCCATTGTGCTGATGGAGAGGGCAAGATTTACTTTTTGCCTTTGTTTTTTTCCCCTGTGGTAATTGCTTTTCCCCTTTCTAATCATAAACATTTTGTTCACCTGTTTAAAGTTTCAGCTGAAGAGTAAATGAAAAAATCCAAACTATTTTTCAGTCAAATGGAAGCACAAATAATTTAATATTTGGTGTATAAACACCACAGATTTTAGGATATAGTAATTAACACACATTTTGTCTCAAAGTTAACATAATGGAGGGCCTGATACATGAGAATAATATGACTACTGAAAAATATCAGGCCATTTTAATGCTAGTTTTAACATGAGGTATGCATATGAGAGGTTGCATTGGTACATGCATGCCATGTAGACAAGCCCTACCCTATTGTGTCATGTTTATATTTCTGGTTAATGATCTTTTGGACATAGTATTAAAAAGATGCCATATTTTGTATAGAAACATTGATGCAAATACCTCCTGCTGGATGGAGGGGGATTATCATTCTCACTTACGAAATATGCATTGTATGAGACAGTATTGCTCCTTATTCCAAACACTAAAGCTACAAGTCTCTTTTTTTCCCCCACCTATTGTCAGCATTGCTGGATGTTTCTTTGAACTTTAATCCGTATAACAATCTTCAGTACACTTGGGCATTTCCTTTTTTGTGCTGGGTTGAAGGTAAGTTAATGGGAACTCTGTTCAGGAAGCCTATTAAACTGCTCAACATGCAAAATAAGCGAGTTGTTTGGGGATGATGAATGCGAACATAGAACTGAGACACTTGGTAGGTTGGTTGAGATTTTGTTTTAACAATTACTCTGAAATACTTGAAATAGAACCTTTCTCCGTTTGTGTCGCAGTACTTCATGCTCTAAATTTGTTCCTGAATGGATGAGTTCAATCTGTTCGTAAGCATATGCACCACATCTCTTATAAGATCCAGATATGATTAACAGAAGCCCTGTGAAATACATTGTGGTGTTCAGATAATTCTTGTGTTATCATAAAAGTTAGCATTTAAAACCATTAGTTTGGCTTTGGTTTTAGTACTTTTTTTTCCTCATCCTGGTCTATATTAATAAGAGGAAGTTGTATGTTTTTTGCTATGTTTTTGTTTTTTAAAGTACTTTTTCTAAGTCTGTATTAAATCTATAGTTTTGTGCTATACAGAATGGTGCAGTGATGCAGAGAGCCTTGACATTTAAATTTTCATAGTAACTTTTCAAATAAAAGTGAAAGCTAATATAGACAGGTGCTTTAAAATCTCAGTCCTCTCTCTCTTTAATATATCTTAGTGGTGATTTAAAGATGAGTTCTTGACTTTTTTGATCACTGACTTGACAATGGTTACTGTTTGGATCCTCCAGACCTTGAGGGTCAGGAAAGTCAGCCAAGTGACTTCACTCATAAAATTGACTCAACTTATTCAGCTTTAAGATCCTCTTTATGAAGAAAACAATTTCTCTTTTTTGCTGCTATTGGAGAAATAGTAACTGTTTCCTTGATTTTTTTTTTTTTATTTTATTTTTTTTTCAGCAGGGAAAGCTGCCTATCTCCCAGCCCTCACAGTGCAAACCTTCATAAAAGTTTCCTGTCAAAGTGCCTTTTCTTGGATTCACGGATTCACAGATTCACAGATTGTTAGGGATTGGAAGGGACCTCGAAAGATCATCTAGTCCAGTCCCCCCCTGGAGCAGGATCACCTAGACCAAGTTGCACAGGAACTTATCCAGGCGGGTTTTAAACGTCTCCAGAGAAGGAGACTCCACAACTGCCCTGGGCAGCCTGTGCCAGGGCTCTGTCTCCCTCACTGTAAAGAAGTTTTTTCTCATACTTACGTGGAACCTCCTGTGTTCCAGCTTACAAATGTTGCCCTTTGTCCTATCACTGGATGCCATTGAGAAGAGTCTGCCTCCATCCTCCAGACACTCGGCCTTCATGTATTTGTAAACATTAATGAAGTCACCCCTCAGTCTCGTCTTCTCCAGCTCCCTCAGCCTTTCCTCATAAGGGAGATGTTCCACTCACATCATTGTTTTTGTGGCTCTGTGCTGGACTCTTTCAAGCTGTTCTGGGTCCTTCTGGAACTGAGGGGCGCAGAACTGGACACAATACTCCAGATGTCGCCTCACTAGGGCACAGTAGAGGGGGAGGAGAACCTCTGTCGGCCTACTGACCACACCCCTTCTAATACACCCCAGGATGCCATTGGCCTTCCTGGCCACAAGGGCACATTGTTGGCTCATGGTCATCCTGCTGTCAACCAATACCCCCACGTCCCTTTCTCCTTCACTGCCATCCAGCAGTTCAATCCCCAATCTATACTGGTACCTGAGGTTGTTCCTGCTCACATGCAAGACTCTACACTTGCCCTTGTAACATTTAATTAAATGTCTCCCTGCCCAACTCTCCAACCTATCCAGGTCCTGTTGAATGGCAGCACAGCCTTCTGGTGTGTCAGCCACTCCTCCCAGCTTTGTATCATCAGCAAACTTGCTGACAGCGTGTTCTATTCTCTTGTCCAAGTCATTAATGAATATATTGAACAGTACTGGGCCCAGTACTGACCCTTGGGGAACCCCACTAGATGCAGGCTTCCAACTAGACTCTATCCCACTGATCACTACTGACTTCTATCCTGCAGCCAGTTCACAATCCACCTCACTACCCAGTTGTCCAGACTGCACTTCCTGCGTTTAACTGTGAGCATGCTGTGGGAGACTATCAAATGCTTTACTGAAGTCTGCATAAACTATGTTCACTGCTTTACCATCATCTACCTGCCTTATGTCCTCATAAAAGGATCAGTGGGAAGAAGCTACCACAACTGCTTCAGTGCTCCTGTCCAGAGGTCTGTTGGGCATGGTGTGGCCTGTGTCTGCTTTGGCTTCCTGGCTTCCTCTTGTTCCTGATCTCAGCCTAATGTTACAGAGAACAAGTAAGGCTGTATTTTGACAAGCCCTTCGGTCAGGGCAAGGTACTTTTGAACTGGCACTACTGCGTGGAGGAGCTGTCTTGTCTCCTCTTTTGGCCTTCTGCTTTGTGTTGGTGCAAATGGTAGTACAACCAAAGGGGATCAAGTGGGGGAGGGATCTGATTTTGAGCAATTTACGTATTTGCACTTTTACTGGATTATCTTTTATGTAGATAATTTCCCAAATCTGGTCCATATGGAGCTGCAACAAACACTTGTGTCCAAGAATGAGGACAGCTCCTGAGGATAGGATCAATGGTGAGCAGAGAGAAAAGTACCTTCTTTTCCTGATGAAAGTGGATTAAAATGCTTTGAGCCGCAAGCTTTGAGCCTATTCTCCTTTTCCTCAAATAGTACTGTGCTCCTCCCTAGTGCTAGAGGCTTGCTGTGCTTTTTGCCCCATTACTGCTGCGCTCACTGTGCTTTAACTCTGACAGAAGCCAGTCAGGGTTGCTTAGGAATGAAAAAAAGATAATGTGTGAATCCTTTGAGTATGCCCACAGATGTACAGGCTTCTAGCAGTTTGCAGTGCAGGTACTGGATGAGAAAAGAAGAGAGATCCTGTATTCCTGTGACTGTTCTCCATAGCCTTTCATAGACCCTGCCATGATGAATTTTCACAGTTACTTTCTGTACTTGTATACATCTTTGGCAAACATAGCATACCTTAAGTTATTTATTTTTTAGCTGTCTTTCATCATCTTACAGAATCACAGAATAGTAGGGTCTGGAAGGGTCCTCTGGAGCTAAAGCAGGTTCACCTCAAACAGGTTGTACAGGATCATGTTCAGGTGGGTTTTGAGTATCTCCAGAGAAGAAGACTCCACAACCTCTCTAGGCAGCATGTTCCAGTGCTGTCACCCTCAAGGTAAAGAAGTTTTTTATCATGTTCAGATGGAACTTCTTGTGCTCCAGTTTGTGCCTGTTACCGTTTGTCCTGTTGCTGGGCTCTGCTGAAAAGAGTGGTGAGATCCCCTCTTGGTGTTCTCTTCTCCCCTCTAAACAGGCCCAGGTCTCTCAGCTATTCCTTATAAGAGAGATGCTCTGATCCCCTAATCATCTTTGTAGGCCTCTGCTGGACTGTCTCCAATAGTTCCCTGTCTCCCTTGAATAGGGGAGTCCAGAATTGGACACAGCACTCCAAATGTGGCCTCATTAGGGAAGAGGAAAAGGGGAGAAGAACTTCCCTTGGTGTGCTAGTCACACTCTTCCTAATGCACCTGGGATGTATTAAGGAAAGACAAATACTTACAGGTAAGCATTTATTGAAAGAATTTAATTTGGTGCCCTTAGTACTTCTCATAAAAAATACTAAAATACTGTTCCCTGAGATTTCTTTCCTGGAGCTGGGTTCCAGCTGCACTACCATTGCATGGTGTATGGCACATTTCTTCTGGATTTTGCTTTAAATGGCTATTGATTTTAATCCACTGTTTCATTGCTTCATTGTAAATGTTTATTGCTGTTTGAGTCACTGAGCACTAAATTTCCTTCTGTCTATTTTCAGTCAGTTTAATCAATACTTAAACCAGCCCTGTACTATGGGGAAAGTTTGGTGCTTATCTGATCTGGGAAGGTGGATGTGCAGTGATGACGGTATGGTGCAGTACACGTCTCCCACAGCTCTCCATATACCCTGTCGTCATCTTTCTTCTTTTGGGTTGTTCCCAATTCTTGTGCTTTGTTTCCTGATGTTAATTACTGATTTAAAAGGGCCTTTCTCTTTGTTTCATGCAAGTTGAATTTTTTGAAGAGTGTTCAATTGAAGCAGGGAAGTAGTTTATCAGTTTCAGAGAGAACTTGAGATGTGTTTCAGGCAGCCTGATGATCATGTGCTTATTGTCCTCGCCAAATAGTCTTAATAGTTTTAATATGTTGTATCTCTCCTGTGCAGAATCCATTCAGCTTCCCTGTAACATGCTCCTTTGCCATGTAACTGCAGTTCCCTTTTTCTTACAGTTTCAGCCAGCTGATAAGGGGAATGGTGGCTTGGGGAGCTGGTGCTGAGCATGAGGAGAGCAGCTGGAGCCCAGCACTGGCTGGAATTGATGGAGCAAGGCCATTCCTCCCTGGCTAGGGCTTTGGTGCAGGGACAGTGTCTTGCTGAACCCCTTTGGGAAGAATTTGTTGCACGTGTAGGAGTGGTTTTGGGATGAGCAATGAGCACCACAGTAGGAGAAAATATCTGACATTGTTAGTACAGGAGAAGAGGAGGAGGATGGGAATGTAGCAGGAGTCAAGTTGGTATTTGTGACAAGTTAGGTCTGTGGTGCAAGTTTAATAGAACAAGCCTGTTGAGTGAACTTTGGGCAAAGTTAAAGGAGTCATCCCAAGAGAGGGATTTCTTTTACATTCTACCTAAAGCTGTTCTTTGAGAGCCTGCAGTAACTTGAGGTTATAAGAGTTAAATAGATGTCTGAATCAAGCAAAACAGCTTTCCAAAATCCTTTCCCTATGGAAAAGATTTTATTAAATTGTATTCAGCACTCCATTACCATGTGAACCTAACCTCTTTTGCTAAGTAAACAGAAAAGATGGGGATACTTTTTGTCTTTGAAAATAGAAAGTTTGTTAAGCTGAGTGGGAATGTTATATTCTGAAATTTAAGAAAATAACTTTTTGACAGTTCAAAGCTTCTTTGAGTTTTACTCTGGAAAATTGTGATTATTCAGCTCGTCCAAATAAACATAGGAGAATGTAAGTGGGATATTTAAAATTTCCTGATATTAGTCAGAAGACCGAGGGGAAAATTAACATACTTTACTTTAATCAAATAACTTTTTCCTGTCATAAGGTACAATGTCTTTAAAACTCGAGAATAGCTCCCTCTGTGTTACAGATGGTGTAATACAGGTAGAACAACTTGGGTTTTGTAAGCTAATGGCAGTATTGAGAAGTAAACAGACATACCCTGGTTGTCAGTACAGAACTTTACTCTTTGGAGCATACCAACTTTCTCGAGCATTGCTGGTAACTGACCATGTGTGAAACCTGGTGCTGATATTTATTGTAAATTAGTAACAGGAGTTTCATTGAAAGTGGAAATTTCCAGCTTTGACCTGTGCTACTAATATCAGAGCTTTGTGTAGTTGCTCTGTCATTTGGAATGACCAGAGTATGGACACTTCTCAGTAGGCAACCATGCTGATGACCTTGGTAACTATTTCAGAGTTAGTATTTTCTTAGTTTTTCCCCCTGAAGTTAATTGTTTAAATTTCATTTTAAAAAAACGTGACTTCCTTTATTTTTGCCTTAATAGGCAATCGTGTTTTAATAGTAAATGTACAGACTTGGGACTTGCCCATTTCTAAAAGAGGATGCGTACCAGCCTGAAAACGGCTGGTGTTCCATGGAGTGTGCTTTCCTGCAGGGTGGATGGTGTTCAGTTTTAGGAAGATTTCTCACTGAGGATGAAGGCTTTGTATTTATTTCTGTTGTGAAGTGAAAGTAGACGCATTGAGGAAGTCAGAAGCAAAGCGTTATGGTCTGGCAAGCAGTCTGGCTTCCTTTGGCTTTGCAAGTGGTAATGATTTATTTTGCCCGAGATAGCTTATTTGTCAGGTTACATCAGATGGGATGCAAGCACAGCCGTGCCTGGAGCTGGCTGGGTTGTGCTGGCACCAAGCTGGGTGACGGGGAGATGTATGATCTGTGTGGGCTGGAATAGCATAGCTGACTGGGTTCAGACCAACGGGTGCCTAACCAGGATTTTACTGTAAAATGTTTCTGGATGTTGTTTATGACATACAAATTTAATTTATTTAACTGTTCTGGATAGGTAGAGAAAGGCATGTAGGGTACAAAGAAATTAGTACATATTATATTGAGTGCAGAGATTCCAATTAAAATGAAAATGGTTAATTCTGAATTAAATAACTGAGGTGTGTATTATTGTGTATACAAAGTAAATTAACAGGAATCTTGATGGGAGCAAACCAGATTAAGATGTTTGAAGTCTTTTAAAGTTCTTTTTTACAAGTTCTGTTAATCTTATTGCATATATGCATAAGCAGATTAAAAAATCCCCAGCATTTATAGAACATGCTGTGTTGGTCTTGGGCAGGATGTTAAGCTGATTGTATGCCAGATAGCAAGGCACATTTTAGAGGATACACATTGTGGAAAAATTCTAAAAAGGAAAACTGTGTCAGCTTCAAGATAAAATGAAGATTTCTCCCTTCCCTCTTCTTATTTTTTTTTATACTTTTCAGAGGGCCATTTTGTTAAAAGCTTTTGTTTCTAAAGTGAGAGTTACATGATTTTTATTAATCTGATGCATCATAAAAATCATACTGTATTTTAGAACACCCTACAGTGTGGACCTAGTGCTGTCTGCAATTAATTATGTATCAAATGAGATCCTGTTCAATTGTTTGTTAGGCATCTCTGTTGAATAAGTGTTGACAAAAAACAAATGGATTTTCTAGTAAAAGTTGTTGCATTTCCATTTCTTTACTGTCGCAGAGTTGCATAGCTTCCCTGGTTTCTTGCCTTCTGGTGGAAGTTGTGCAGATAATGTCACCCCTTCTTTCTCTGATCAGTTTTCTTTTTACACTACTTATCTACCTTGTTAGTGTAATGGGAAATTCAGACTGGTTTAGTGTAAAAATGAAGATTTATGTGCCTTTTGTAGGAAGGCAAATCGACTCAGGTCCGTAAGGTCAAGTAGGCCCTTTCTTGAAATCTTTCCTAGCTCTTTTCCCGTAAGTCAGTGCCCAGGCTATTAAAGCAATCAGTTGCAAATTAATTTAAGTGAGCACTGCTAACCTAGTGTTTTTACCTGCCTACTCTGGCATCCTGTCCATTTCAGATTGTTAATGTTTATTAAATTATATGAGAGTGGTCTTTGTGTTGCAGGAAGTTTCTGTTCCAGATTCCTTCTGTAGAGTGGATACCTGAAAGATTTATGCAACCAACTCACAGTGCCCATTAAAAACCAGTTCCTCTGATTTGCATGGAACTTAGTGGAAAAGCCCCCGTGTCATTTGCTATGCACAGTAGCACACGGAAAATTTCTAGTGAGAAACCGTATTTGGACACATTTAGAAAGTGGTTTATCAGTTGCTGCTCCGAAAACAGGCACTGTAAAAGGATGCCTCTGTGAATTCAGAAAAAAAATGTTTTACCTGTCAGAACCAGTTAGCTTGAAAAATGTTATCTGATATTTAAATGAAATTACAGATGTGGAGGACTGTTTCTTTAGAAACTGGAGTGGTTTTGCAGATAAGCTGTTTGTTTCTCTTGCCCTTCCCTTTTTCCTCTCCTTCTCTTTTCTTCCTTCCTCCAGCAACTTTCCTGGTGGAACACAACATATCCATTACTTTGATATTGAAAAACAAATGTCATCTGCAGTAACACCTTTTCCATTCAGTGGAAAAGTTGCATATTGTTTCTTCTGAAAGGCTGATTTAATTGCAAAACCTGACTCCGGTCAAAGGGAGGGGATTTATTTATTTATTTGGCCTTGAGCTCCCTTTTGATCTCACAACTGTTAGGACAAGACTGAATGTTGGTTTCATTCAGAGAAATCTTTAAAACAAAACCACTTGGAATTTTCCAAAGTAGCGAAGAAATAATTTGAAAAATGATGTTCTTAAATCCGTCTTCAGTGGTAACTCTTGCTGTTATGGTTGGGAAATATCTGAGAGCTGGGAGAAGAGCAGATGAGGCCTTCAGTCTCCGACTTCTTCAGAAGGTGATGGGGTTTGAAATCTTAGCAGGAGAGGGTCTGGCGTCTTGTGCAGGTGCCCGGTCTGCCTTGCTGACAGTGCGATAGAAGGGTGAGTGGAAGCTGAAGAGGGTGCCTCAAGGGGATGGAGTTTTGTTTAAGATGCAGTAAGCCCTCCAGCTGTGCTCTGCACAGTTCAATCTGCCACACCAGTGCATGTTAATTGCCTTGTGTGTATACAGCACTACTTTTTTGCTTTACTAAAAGGGTGTACATAATGTCATTTGAGGCTGTTGTTGTGGTTTTAAATGCTGTTGAAGGCTTGTTTTGGTTCCTTGGGATATTATAGTAGAGGTTTTTCAGGAGTGAATGAAATGGAGGGTTTGGAGTGATTTTGGCAGAGTTGCAGTAACTCCAAGTTCTGTGAACGTTGTGGATACTTGGTCCTTACCTGGTGTTTTTTCTAGTGCCAAAGTTGCCACTTTGAGAGATAGATGGTCATTACCTTGAAACAGAGTGGGCAGGAGGAGCAGGCTAGTCACTGTCTGAAAGTCTGATGCCTGCCATGAGAATGGAGTAGAAATTATGGAGTGCTCAGGTTCTTGATGGCTCTTACCTGGAAAGTTCCTGTGACCCTACCCATTCACAGTCACGGTTGTATGCTGGGGATGCTGTGGGTTGCATGGTGAGCTCTTGGTGGGCTGTAGTGTGTGGGAATCGGGCAAGATTAAACACTACAGGGAGAAGTATCAGTCAATTACATGGCTGTCAGTTTGGACAGTCACTTCTCTGTCACTATTGGACCAGTTCTGTTTGGGGTGACTTTGAAAGCTAGTTCAAATAAATACATTTTAAGGAAAGTATCAATGAGATCTGTTAGTATCATCACAAAGGCTTTTGACCTCTAGAGAGGTTTTTCCTCTTTATTCTCGCCC
>WEIS01087359.1:0-13356 GCA_013389965.1 Todus mexicanus | reverse complement strand
TGGCTCATTGCCTTATTGCTGAGGATCCTTACACAATGGGTAGAGAAAGTTGAGTACACAAAAACAGGATCTACATAATCAAGTGTAGAGAGCAGGGAGTCACCTGAGCTAACCAGCATGAAATTCAGTCACCATCTCCATTGTATCAGACCATCTGCCCCTATGGTGTCACTTTTCAAAAAATTTAAGTGAACATAAAGAGGGGCACTTTGCATGCAAAAGTACTGTAAATGCCTTTTCAGGGTCTCCAAACCCTTAGACTTACTGGCTGCTGGTCTGAAACACATAGTGAGAAGGTGACAGTTACAGTTTAACCTGTGGCTTTAGCATGGTTAGAATAAGAAGGGCGGGGAAGTTTGCCATCCTTTGGATTAAAAATCTGAATGCAGTAAGACAGTGTTTATATCTAACAGAAGGGACAGGCACTAAATTCTGCAACTTGAAGGACATAGCACAGAGGTTGTAGAGAAACACAAAACATATACCCTTTATACCCATTATGGTGGTATGATAGGACCTATGCGCAGTATGGTATGATCTAAGCTGGTCCTGCTTTGATCAGAGAGTTAGACCAGATGATGTCCAGATCCTTGCCAACCTCCATTATTTTGTGAATTTATGATTCCATGAATAGGTCATGCTATATTTTGGAATCAAGTTTAAACTGGAGTGACAAATGGAGCTTACATCTGGGAGGAGGTGTGTCACATGCAAAGCATGGCCATGGGAAAGATTGAAAGAAAACTCCCAGCTGCGGTTTACCATGTGGCCATCACACTAGGTTCAGTTAACCCTGGCGTTTTGCATTGCACACTCTGGTAATTTATGAGGTTAGTCTGTTTCCTCAGAGATTGTCTCCACAACAGGATTTTGAAACCTGGATCTTGCTTGCCAAATCCATTTGATCCATTGATAACTGGGATTAAATCATGCTGGAAGCACACAGTGCATAACTCCTCATTCTTCTAGTCAGTTCGTATTCCTTCATCTCAGTTTCTGCCATCTTCTGTGTTTTATGTGTATGCTTTGGCCCAAAGGCACAGTACATCTCCGACACTGAAAACATTTATGTGTACCCTAAATATTACCCAAGCTGTTCCATCGAAACTATCAGCATAATTTTATTAATTAAATGTAGACGTGTCGTAACCATAAGATTGAGAGATGAAAATCTGCAGCTGTGGACAGACTTCAAGTATGAGCGAGCCCTGTGTATCTTCTTTGTGATTTACATTTGTCATTGAAATATTAGTATTAAATCCAGAACTGTCTTTAAGCAGGTATGGATTGATATTAGTTCATGAGGATTGCTTTATGAGTCACAGTTGAGCAAATAACATTGTAGTTACTTTGTTACATTTTAGATCACGAAGTACATCCCTCCCTCCCCCCGTCACTGCTGAGTGGCAGAGTAACTGTTGTGCATTTTGACTTACTTTAATTTTGGTTTGCCATATGCTCTCTCTCCCAGTTAACAGATAGAAACTGACCTTAAGGGGGATTAAGTCTGTTTACTTCACTGGGATTGTCATGATTTTAATGATTATCATTTTGCTAGAATGCATATGTTTGAATAATAGCTCTACTAGAGCTTTCCAGCTCCACTTCTAGTACACATCAACCATTAAATGCTTAGTGGATTTTGCACACCTACAGTATTTCCCATCACAAATTCTAAACAGAAGAAGAAAACTCTAAACAGAAGTAGAAAACTCTAAAACTTCTTGAGGTTAAATTGTTTCATCAACAGCATTTGAACTTTTTCCTTTACATTATATCTTTAAATGATATCCTTGCATTTACTTAGTTATGTAGCTATCCTATCCTAGATGAATTCCATGATATTCACTGCTGTACAGATTTATTGGTTCTGTAGAAAGGAATTAGTTTTTTCTTTTAATTATTTTAAGGTTGAATACATTAGACCTGTTACTGCAGATTTTTTTATTATTTATTAGGGCCATTTGGTTATTTGAGACAGGGCCACTACCTTCCTTAAGGCAAAAAGTAAAATGGAGAAGTGTTATATCCCAGAAAGATAACTGTATATTGTACTGCTTCATGTAGGTTTTTATATAAGTTGTATATAAACATATATAATATATACATATACAAAGGCATGTCTGTATGTAAAGATATTAAAATTAAATTATGGAGAAAAATACACTGCTTGCCCTGTGTACTATGTAACAGAAGTATTCATGCCTTCCAAAATAATGTAAAATATGATGGAAAATGTCATGCCCTCTTGGTCATGTTTTTTGGCTCATGTATTTTACATTTATGGGAACAGGCTTGTCAACTCTAAACCCATCTGGCTCTAGCAGAGGAAAAGAAAGAAAAAGCAGGAAGTCCATTTTTGGCAACAATCCTGGCAGACTGAGCCCTGGGGAGTCAGCTGCTCTTGCCAAAGCATCTGGAAAAGGTAAAGTTAGTATCTTCTTTCACCAGTCACGTGGAATGACTCTACAGTCCAGCACATGCACCAGACCAAGTTGTTGAAGATCAAATACTTCACAATGTGTAAGATGTTGAACTTTGGAATGTTTTTTCATTAGCGCAGCAGCTATTACAGTAACACTGTTATAATTGGAATGTTGAGTGCGGAATGTTAAGGTAGGATTACTTGGTCAGGAATATGAAGGCCCTAGTTCATAAATGATTCAAAACTAACATCCATTTTAAGTCATGTATCTTAAAGTTTGTATTTTAAAAGGTATGAATGAATATTTTTCAACTACAAATGGAAGACAAAACTGTTGGGCTGGATCCAGAAAAGGATTTTTAGTATCTGAAGTAGGCATTAGTTGCCTAAACTTCAGCCAAGTCCAACTGCATAATCATGCAAACTCCCTTGTTCCACCTTGGAGGTATGTAGACTCCACAGGTAATTCAGTTTGTGAACTTGGAAATTGTACTTCTGCTTACAAACAGATGTAAAGAAATACAAGGGAAGTACAGAAAAGGTTCTGGAGCATGGATTTGACTCAGATCCTTTCAGGGGAGTGCCATAAACAGGAAGTTACAGGATTGAACCCTTCTTGTTTTCATTTTCTGGGTGAAGGAATATTGCATTGCTTTCAGCCTAAAGGCAGGGCTGAAGCAGACTAGTTAGATTCCCTTCTAGAGGCCAATGGATAGAGGTGTTTTGCTGACTTTGTCCACTGACTCTTACAGCCTCTGGAGACTACCTGTGTGGTGACTTAGCAGATGGGTTCCAATCTTGCCTCCCTACCTTCTGTAAAATGTATAAATGAGAAAAATGGAATTTTATTCCTTCATTTTATTCAGACAAATGCCAATTAAGTATTTATTTATGAAAATGGCTGTTAGCACATTTCATCATGGTATCATTTCAATACTTAAGTATTATGTTTCCTGTGTAAGAAGGAATGTGATACACTAGTGTTGATTTCCAGGATCACCTTTTTCTGCAATAACCAAAGCGAACACACGTATTTCACTAGAAAACATTGAATTTTTGGAGTCTTTGGATCCGCAGCTGGAACTTGAGGTTACTGTTTATTTTCCAGGTCCTTTTGATGTGATGCGTCAGACCTGGGAAGATCCTTGCTCTCCTTACAACTCTCCAGCTTCTCTCAGTGCTATCATCAGGACACCCAAGTGCTATCATATCTCCTCGCTGAACGAGAACGCTGCCAAGCGGCTCTGCCGGCGGTACTCTCAGAAGCTGATCCAGCACACCACCTGCCAGCTCCTGAGGACCTACCCCGCTGCCACGCGCATCGACTCCTCAAATCCCCATCCACTGATCTTCTGGCTCCACGGCGTACAGCTCGTGGCTCTTAACTACCAAACAGATGGTATGAGTACACGAACGCGCATTTTAATGCATTTTAAATGTGAAATAAGTCATTAAACTGTGAATGTGTATTTGACATTTGCTTTTATGAGGGGCTGTACCTGTCTGTGCGCCTCAGCACAAGCAGGTTCATACTGTGACAGTCTGGTTCTTGAGAATAATGACCCGAGAGTTCAGGAGCTTTATGTCAATTCAGAATGGAAATTCAGGGACAGCAACACCTTCCATTTTTATCTGTATTTTATTGTTGAAGGTTGGGGGTTTTCGCCCAGTTCAAGTATCCGTTATCCCTTTCTGATAATTTGAAGTATAAAAAAGGTACTGAACAATTTTTCACTTAGAAATACTACCTTGGATGCTGGCTTAACTTTGATCAAAATGTTTTGGGGCCATTTTCTATCCTATCTTGTGTTCACCTCTTTGATGGGTGATCCATTAGATCATCTACAAAGCTACACAGTCGATGCTTTTTCTTTATGCAGTTAAGGGGAAATAACTAGAAAATTCTCAGAGAAGAGGCGTAGGCAAGCCCCGTGAAGATAATGGAGGGGGACAGAAAAGAATTAACTGTTCTTACAGTTTTGTATAATTAAGTATTGAATTGATTGGATTAAAAACCTACAGCTATCTGAAAATAAAAAATGAATCGTCAGTACACAACTGAAAAAGATACTTAAAACATGTCTTTGTCTTCACTGTTACAGTTTTTCCATTGTACTATTGCCCATTGTCAGTTTTGGCTGCCTTACTTTCACAGATCTTCCTCTGCAACTTAATGCAGCAATGTTTGAGGCCAACGGCGGCTGTGGATATGTTTTGAAACCACCTGTTCTGTGGGATAAAAATTGTTCGATGTACCAGCAGTTTTGTCCATTAGAAAGAGATCTTGATAATAAGGAGCCAGCTATATATTCTTTAACAGTAAGTACGTTAAAAGGGAGTTTCATGCAGTCAGATAGAAGTAGACCCTGTTTAACTACAGTCCTTAATGAGCATTACAGTCATGCTTCTGTATGAAAAGATTGAACCTTTAATTATTGCTTGTGCTTTGAAAGTCAGCAGAACTAACAGAAATTGGAGGGGGAAGGAGCAAATAATTGTCTTTATCTTATTTTATTGACTGGTTGGTATCCATAGTTACTTTTGCTGTTTTCCTCACAATGTTTGTCAAAACCTAGTCCTGACAGCATTTTCCCTGGGACTACGCAACTGTGTAAAATGAGACACGTGCTTGGATGTTTCACGTATTTGTGAACACTTGAGAAGCTACACAAAAAGCGTTTATGAAAAGCTGTATTGAATCTTGAAAAAATATTTTGTAAAAGTTATATAACAAGATATATAATTAATGGATTTATGGCCAGAAAAAAATGTATTCTAAGAAGCTAGTCCCTTTGAGAAAGTATTTCAGAAATGTGAGATTTACAAGAATCAGAATTCTTCCGTCTGTGGTAATCGCACACCTAATTCTTGTGGATGCCAAAGCAAGTCAGAGGTTAGTGCATCACCCCAGAGTGATGGAGAAGAAAATTTGATCCTTTTTGATTACGTTACTGGTACATTCTTTCTGGATTAACTTTCAGATGCCTGGAATGGTTACACTCATGATGTATAGTGTATTTTTTTTTCAGAGGAAAGATACCGTAGCAACAGCATGGGGGTGTGTATATGTATGTGTTAAAGCAGCTCTGCTTCTGAAATTACTGCCATAGCAATTACAAAAGCAGGGGAGCTTTGTAATTAGATCAGCATGTTAACAAACTGCTTAGGAGTGTGCTAAACAGTGTTTAGCTCAGAAGCACGATAGTAAAATAATTATTCCACTAACTGCTTTTTCTGTGTACTTCTCGGCTTCAGATTGTGTCCGGGCAGAACGTCTGCCCCAGCAATAGCACTGGCAGCCCATGCATTGAGATCGATGTGCTGGGGATGCCTCTGGACAGCTGCCATTTCCGGACGAAGCCCATTCATCGCAACACTCTCAACCCCATGTGGAATGAGCAGTTCCTTTTCCGCGTTCATTTCGAAGATTTGGTCTTTCTTCGGTTTGCTGTTGTTGAAAATAACAGCTCAGCTGTAACAGCTCAGAGAATCATTCCCCTAAAAGCTCTGAAAAGAGGTACAGTATAGTTTATAGTGACAGCCACACCAGAATGGTTCAGCACATTCCTGGTCTGAATCCTTCCGGAGGGGTATTTTTAATCAGCTGGTTGCACTTTCCTAGAAGAGACAGGGAGCAATTATCAGACAACATATTTTGCCCTGGCAGTATGATACTAATTTCATGGACTCCCTGGGAGCTGGAGGCTGCCCCAGTGCCTTTTGTAAAAGGTCAGATGCTGTGCTGTTGCAGAGACTGAGGCAACTTGTCCACAGCTGCTCCGATCCTGAGCTGCGGTTGTGAGGTTGTGTTCAGCCTGAGACTTGCCGCTCCCTTCGGAAGCGTGGAGGGGTTTCACTCCCTGCCCTGTCCTTTGCCCAAGAAACTGCTGTAGCTGGTGATCACTGCGCAGAGGGGAATTGCAGTTCTTGCAGCTGTGGCTGGAGGAGAGGTGAAGGAAGGGTGAAGATAGGTGAGAGAGAGAGATGAGGAAGCATCAACTCTGTGACAGCTGGGGAAGGGAGTTTCCGTATTGCCAGCAGCTCCTTCAGCCTTCACACAACAGCCTTAGCCTGTAAGATCTAGTCATAAACATGCATTTTCCTAGGGAGAGTTTGTCCTTGTTTCAGTCATGTTCTAACATTTAGCTATTGTGTATCTGAATATATTGAATATCATGGCAAAACACAAGTAGGCAGCTCTGTAAGCCACTCAGCAGTTCATAGCATTTGGGTTACACTGTTGTACAGATAAAGAGGATTAATGCAGTGTTATTACAGTGCTTTAAATCCCATAGGTGTGGCAAATTGTTGCTACAAATACAAGAAATTTGAGTTTTCCATATATGAGACTTGTGGCAAAGTACTTAGAGAAGGGTTTTTTTTCTCTTTAGGCTACAGACATGTCCAGCTCCATAACCTGCACAATGAAGCATTAGAAATTTCTAGTTTGTTCATAAACAGTCGGAGAATGGAAGAAAGTCCCTCTGGAAACACTCTCCCTGCATCTATGGTAATTTAATTTGGTTTTTGTGAATGCCATGTATTCTTGTTTTAATGACTACTGTTGTCTGTAGACTTCTAGAACCAAACTGTTCAAAGATGTTAGTCTCTTGATGCCTAATTCATTAGGGCTTTGGTAGAAGTAATCTCACCTGGCAGAAACTGTGGGAGGGCAAATCTTTTCAAAATCTGGCATCTGATGTACTTAGATACAGCACAAGACTCCTGGGCTGGAGAAGGAGTGTGGTCAAGCAGTAAGGCTGAGAGCTGCCTCATGCATTCCTTTGTGCATGAATCATAAGCAATGCATTTGGGACATACATTAAAAAAAAAAGATGCAAATTACCAACAACTTCGGGATAATGAGAGTAAAATTAAATTCTGTCACAGGAAAAGATGAAGTCTGTATTTCCATAAATACACACATATTTATATGTGCGTGTGTACATCTGTATGTTTATATGTAACAATATATATACATACACATACAGAGGTGTGTGTAATATATATATAAATATATATGCATGTGTAGATGTATTTTGGCTTCTTTAAAAAATTTCCCTTGATGTCAGTTTACCTGGGTTGTTTGTAGTTTAGTAACTTTAAGCGTGTATATTATAATTTTTCTGATTCCTAAGATGTTAGATGACCCCCCCCTGAGCTATTGTGTGTGCAGCAGATGTGCTGCAGGTGTTATCCTCCTGTGGATACACGTTGAACACCCATCTTGGTGAGCTACTAGGCAGAAAGGAAGAACATAAATGGTTTGGAATGTAAAATGAAGCTGTAGATTTTCACCCAGCCATTCATATGCTGAATCTGAATAGTCTAAGCTCAGCTAGAATGCATAACGAGTGCTGGAGACCTGCCCTTTATCCAGTGGCAGTTCATGTACCTTCACTGGAAAACTTGGTTTTTTTTCCTTCTCCTCCCCTGAAAGGTAGGGGGGGGGGTGTTGGTTTGTTGATTATTTGTTTTTTAATGCCTTAATCTGTAGTGTAAGAGCTGGATAGCTTTGCTCTGTCAAGGTCCTTACAATTTGTACATAGAGTTTCTTTTAAGCAACCTAAAAATAATATGCCTGTTTAAAAACATTCAGTAACCTGTTGAATGTTGCCTGAACAGTTGTTTAGCACGGGAGAAAGGAAAGCTGCTGTGACTTACAAAGTGACAATTCATGGAATTCCAGGCCCAGAGCCTTTCACTGTTTTTAACGTAAGTGGGGCGACCACTGCTGCACAGCTTCTCCAACAGGTAAGCTGCCCACTGAGTCGCAGATTGGTTGCAAGAATACACGCTAATGTCATCCTGGACATTCGTCTCAACACATTTCTCGCATGCAGGGAGGGATGTTGTAGCTGATTTATCATAGCAAGGAGATGCTTTAGAAATTTATTACTGTGGAACTAATTACTTAGCAAACAGATGTCACCAGTGAAATTTGCTGAATCTTGACTTCAGAGAATGGGTTTCTAATCTTAGAACGTATTCCCTATCAGTGTTTTAATATTCGGGTATACGGAGATGAGAAAAACAGTCTTTCTGACTGACGGAGGCAGTGGGCTGTCCTTACAACAAGGGCAAACATTTCTGCACAACTCTTTGAACTTGAGCACCGTAGGAATACAGAGTAAAAGTTAGAGGGCTAAGTTCATGAGTAGAAAAACCAGTTAACTCAACAGGGATTGTTTTTCTAGCAGTGGGAAAAGACTGTACTGTCCTGGGATTATGAATAAATTGTCTGGCCAGCCAAACAGGACAGAAATAAGCTTAAATAGTACTGCCTTGTCTGGAATAGCTGAACTGCTTGGCTAGGCTAACGAGAACAGTACATTACCCTGGAGTAAAATATCTTAATAAATAGCACATCAGAAATCTTGCCTGCACTATCAGAATAGTTATTGATTCTTAGAGCTTCTTTATTCATTCTAACTACTAGTTATGCGGTGTTTATATATAGCATCCTAATTGCTGTGTGTTTATTGTGGTCTGTCTCAGCTCTTGGCTACCACAAAAGGCACCGAGTCATGTGCTGCAGACTATTTTCTGATGGAAGAGAAAAGTTTTATATCTAAAGAAAAGAGTGAATGCAGAAAGCCACCATTCCAGAGGGTGATTGGCCCTGAAGAAGGGCTAGTGCAGCTTCTGAACAGCTGGTTCCCAGAAGAAGGATATGTTGGAAGGATTATCTTTAAAACCCGAGAGGAAGTAAGTCTGGTTTAGATAAACTGTTATTTACAAAAGTAGCTAAAAATAGCTGTTAGGACCAGGAAACAAAAGGGTGCAGTATTTGTTTCACTGCTTGGTGAGTAACATGAGCGCTCTGTATATTGTTTAAAAACAAACAGAACTCCTGAGCAAGTGCAACTAAACTTCATGCACCTGTGGGACACTTGACTTCTCTCAGCTCTATGAGCTATGTGACATTTAATCATTATTGCTTAGTCAGCACTTCAATGCATTAGCTTACTGCTTTGATTGATAGTTCTAATTTAATGCAAATCTGGATTTTGACATGATAGGAAATTAATATAACGAAAGACAATAGTTAGTATCGAAGGATCATAGATAACAGAACTCCAGACTACAATTACCAATTAGTTTACATGTCAGCAACTTTTTTCCATTCAGAAAAATTAGAAAGGATTTTAATTAATATTAAAGAATTCTGAAAACCTCAAAGGATGATTAAATTATCAATGATAGCCTAAAATAACAAAATAGGGGATTTATTTTAATTTAAAAGAGGAAGATGGAGCAATTACTTCAGTTTAAACTATTAAGCAAGACATCCAAAGCTTGAAAAATATGCTAGTGCCCAGGGTTGTGAGAGAGAAACAAAAAAAAAAACAGAAGAAAGATACTTAATGATCTCATTTTTCAGGGACACTTCCTGTGATCTGTTCAGCATGTAATAATGTTTGCTTAGTTTGAACATAGTCATGTACGTACACATACGTTTATATACACAGGTTTTACATACACGAATGACAGAGATCCTCTGGGATCCTTTAAAGTGAAAAAATATTTTTTAGCTGATTATTTTGATACAAATTTTGATAAAGCTTCAGTTTGACAAGTTACCGTTATATTATGCAAATCTGTGTTTTGTTTTCCTCTAAGATGTGTAGCAAAAACTGCTAGGTAGAAATGCGTTTGTGGAACTAGTAGCCTACGTAATTAATTCAGCTGGCTGCCACTCTTATTTGTAAGTCTGTGCAATGACGAATGTGTCACTGCCAAACCCCATTCTTGAAGACTTCCATGTGATGATAAAAACCTATTGTGACCACCAGCTATTAGTTACCTCTCTGAAGTACATGAATCTGTCTCTCCTTTTTTCTATAGAATCTAAACGAGAGAAACGTCTTTCAAGAAGCCAAGGAAGATGCAGCCATCAGCTCTGAGGATGACAGTTTCTTTGTTCAGGTACACGATGTCTCCCCAGAGCAACCGCGCACCGTCATCAAAGCTCCTCGCTTCAGCACCGCTCAGGATGTCATCCAGCAGGTAGGCAGCACGTTTCCATTAAGTAGGTCTGTAATGTGTAGGTGGAGGTTGGGTTCACACAGGATAAGGTGGGGAGTGTTTTCAGCACTAGCTGAGGAATCAGTTTAGTAACCTGAATCTAAGTGAATGCCTTCTTTTTTTTTGTCTTTTCTTGTGCTTTTAAACAGACTCTCTGCAAAGCCAAATACTCCTACAGCATTTTGAGCAATCCAAACCCAAGTGATTATGTGCTCTTGGAAGAGGTGACAAAAGAGCCAGCAAACAAAAAGTCCTTGACATCTAAACCATCTCAGAGGATTCTCTCTGATCAAGAATGTGTGTTTCACGCCCAAAGCAAGTGGAAGGGAGCAGGAAAATTTATCCTGAAACTCAAAGAACAGGTTCAGGTAAAAGATTAAATACTTTGCAGAAGGTTTTACAGATGATGTGTGATTAGCTTGATGTGAACCTGCTTTCAGTGGGTGGGAGACATGACTGGCATGAGGGTGGATGGGGAGAAGAGACTAAAGGAAAAAGATTCTTCTTCACTCTGCACCTTAATTTCTTTGCAAAACTGCATCAGTTACATTCAGTAACACGATTCCCTCAGAGCGTGCAAATCCCGTGACAACCTTTATCTTTGCCTACCAGCTTTCTGTTTTTCACAATTTTCTGGCTATTCATGCCATGCACCTCTTCATAGTAAAGCGGGACTATTCAAATGGGTAGAACTTAAAAACTACTGGAATAAAGTCCCCTTTGTTCCTGCCCAGTGAAAAAGTTGTTGTTGCTTTATCTCAGGCTTTGGGAAATGGCTGGAAGGATGTACGCGCCTTCTGGGAGAAGGAGCTGTGTTCTTCCTTCCAACAGATGCCAGCAATCCACAGCAGCTGTTACTTTAACTGTGTCATAAGCGTAGATTTTCATACATGTTAATATCAAATTTGCTAAACATACCTTTGATAACGCATCTTTTTCAATTAATTTCTTCAGAACAATCAGAAGAATATGCTTGGCTATGAAAGCACCGCCACACTGATTTTTCAGAAGGGAGGCCTGCTTAGAATGATATTGAGTGTTATCCTATTAATTTCGTGTTTCACAGCTAACAAACCGCCTGTTAAACCACTTCTACGGTCTATTTTTTCTGCAGGCAGCACGAGATGACAAGAGAAAAGGCATTTCCTTTACCAGTGAACTCAAGAAGTTAACCAAGTCAAGTAAGCAGTACCGGGGATTTATATCGCCACCGCTGCAAGTCTCGCCGGACAATCCACAGAGTAAGGATGAAAGGTCTGCGTGCGGGTTGACTTTTAGTGACATCGTGGAATAACCACCACTGCCTACAGGACTGCCTATGCAGGTACGAGAAATTGATTCTAACCCTGAGCAATCATTTAATACATGATTTATGGAGTATTTTTCCCAAACTTTTAGTTGGTTAAACCACAGTGAGGTATAAGGGACTGACAGAAAGACCCATAAAAGCGTTACACATTGGTGTGCAGAGGCACAAGAAGATCAGTAAGGTCTCTGGCTATTTATTGCAGCATTTGCTACAGTGAATCAGAATGGTGTGGAGACTGGATTTCCACCCACTTTCTGTGCCCATTTAAAAAAAACCAACCAGAATGTTGCATTACGGTTCATTTTATAGTATGCATTTTAATCAACTAACTGTGCTTAATTAACAATGTCCTGTTGCTCTTTTGCTCTGGGCCAAAGTAAGCAGGAGTATCCAGTAGAGTTTTTGTTACTTTTTTATTACATACATATAATAAAATCATCAGGACTGACACTCTCTTTTATTTGCTGAAACAAGTTTGTAGTGTTAATTTCTCTCTGTGGAAATTTTGCCAGCAATGTTTGAACATTTTACTATCCTTTCTGTATCTCTTTGATTTCTTCCAACTTGCTTTACTTAAAACAACAAATGGAGTACACAATGTACGACCATCCCATTTACATGGAGATAGTACATCTAGCTTGTCCACTGACATACGCTAACAAGGTATTTGCTTAGTTACAGCTCACTGTAAATGAAGAAGAAATCTTTTTAGTGTTGAAAGTCCCATCTCACGTATGGCCAATTTAAGATTACCTTTTTCTTTCCACATACACCTAATTATTAAAGCACTATTTAACATGCACAGTCATACTGCTGCTAAATCAGTAAATTAACAGAATTCCAGTAGTATTTCCATTAGCAAAGTACTTCAAACCTGAAGGGACAGATGTGATACTTTCTTTCTAAGCTACTATAAAAGCCCTAAATCATCAAAACAATCTGAAGTCAAGAAAAGCAAAGTCAATTATTAAAAGATTCCAGTCCAGTCACATTCCCTCTTCTTCTGCATTTGTTCTTTTTTTTTTCTTTTTTTTTTTTTGAAAACTGGCATTTACATCACTGAATCCTTCTGCAGTGCCTTTGAAGAAACTTGCTGCGGACTAAACTGGTCACCGGTTGTGTGCCCTGTGCTATAGATGGTTAATCCAGGCAATGCTGCTGGATTAACATCCACGATCTAGGAATCCGAAGTGGGGATGTCGTAGATCAGAAAGATGCCTGTTGGCAGATTCTCCTCCTCCCGTATCTTCATATCTGCAGATTCTCACTGGGTGGATGAAGAAGTTTTCTTGGACTGTATGTTGTAAACAAACGTGTTGTCGCCCTCTCCTTTTTAAACAAAAGATAATTTTAGCTGGTTGCCTTTAGGGAAACTGAAGGCAGAGAACCAGAGTGTTCTCTTATGTGTATTATATTAAAATAATGCACTTTTACCTGAAGATTCCTGTTAAACACTGTGTTAAGTGATTGTAAAGAGATTTAAATATACTGTAACTTCCTTTGCATATCTGTTTAACTTTGTTGAATATACACAAAATGCTCAAATTATTTATGGTTTATCTACTTTAACAAAGCAATGTACAATAGCTAAATA
>WEIS01087356.1:0-27264 GCA_013389965.1 Todus mexicanus | reverse complement strand
AGAAAAGAAAAGAAAAGAAAAGAAAAGAAAAGAAAAGAAAAGAAAAGAAAAGAAAAGAAAAGAAAAGAAAAGAAAAGAAAAAAAGAAAAAAAGAAAAGAAAAGAAGAAAAAAAAAGAAAAAAGAAAAGAAAAGAAAAAGAAAAATTTGAATTAGGAGTCATATCTCTAAAATAAATTTCACACACATTTGGCAGAAATATGAGTCTTTGAAAATCGTCCTTTGCATGAGAGATTTGCAACTATCATGTAAATCCTTCATTGCTACTGAGCACTCTATATTCTTATCTAACACTTCTGTGATCAATGATCTGTAGGAGCCATCTCCGTAAGACATTTGCAGCCTCATGGTGATTCTTTAGGAGACTTGGTACATGCTACAGTTCAGGTGCTAAACAAATGTATCTGAATCTTCTTTCTTTCATTTCTTAGCTATGCTGCTACGCATGGTTTCAGAGGACTTCCCATTTTCATAGAATCATTGAATCATTTATGTTGGAAGAGACCTTTAAGATCTTTTATTCCAACCATTCCCCCAGCACTGCCAGGGCACCACTGCCCCGTGTCCCTCAGCACCACATCTCCATGGCTTGGAAACCCCTCCAGGGATCATGGGGACTCCACCCCTGCCCTGGGCGGCCTGGGCCAGGCCTTGAGGTCACTTCTGAGCAAGAATTTTTTCCTCAACCGACGCACCCAGGTCCTTTTCTGCTGGGTATCTTCCAGCGACTCTTCCCCGAGCCTGGAGCGTTGCAGGGGGTAGTTGTGACTCAAAGGCAGGACCTGGCACTTGGCCTTGTTGAACCTCATCTTGTTGGCCTCGGCCAACCAAGATCCAGGCTGTCCAGGTTCCTCTATTAGAGCCTCCTGAACCTCCAGCAGGTAACACACCTGCCCAACTTGGTGTTTGCTACAAACTGACTGAGGGTGCCCTTGATCGCCTTGTCCAGGTCATTGATAAAGATATTAAACAGAAGCGGTCCTAGTCCTGAGCCCTGGGGATCACCGCTTGTGACTGGCCACCAACTGAATTTAACTTCTTTCAATCTGCTGAATAGAGGATGAGATTCATCTCCTCCTACAGCAGTAGGCCTGATGCAAGAATCCCCCCCAAATATCTATTTCTTAATATGAATTGTAAAGAGAAGGATAACAAATTGAGGTGGAGACATCCACATTATCAACAGCAGAAGCTAGCTGAGGTGGCGCTTTAGACAAGACCTTGTGCAGCTTGCCTAGCTTCCGATCACCCACGCGTTCACACTTCACTCCTTCTCCCTGGCACTCTGGAAATGCCAGCAAATGTAACCTGCTCTGACATTGCCCTTTAAAAACGCCCAACATATCACCTTGAAGCCACACCAGGAGCTTGCCGGTGGTGTTTTAGATTTACTTCCCTATGTGAACCCCAGAACAGGGTCAATCGGTTAATAATATTAACAAAGGTGAGGTTTGCCCTGGCTGTTTAACATGAAAGACACAAATGTCACGCAAGCAGGGACGAGACCCTGGCACTGAGGTCAATGCACCCGTTGCCTGAGCCGCTGAACCAGGACGATGTTGCCCCTTTTCTCCGTGGTTCCATTGGGGTCAAATTCCTGGTCAAGCAGGGAGGGTGACTTTGGCAGGACCAAGATAGTCCCTAGTGCTGTGCCTCACCTGGTGGGCTGCGGTGAATGTGTTTAGCAAACCCTTGAGGCAGTTCAGGCAGAAATCAGTATGCTCCCCCTTCCTTTTGAAAAGCTTTTTGGAGACATGAACTTGCATGACAATTATTTTTTTTCTCTCTTGAAGTCACCTACATTTTCACCGGTACTAATTTGGCCTAAGCTCTTTTTAATTACTATATAAAGGCTCCCAAAGCCCTGTGGCACGAAATTACTAGAGATCAGCTGTGACTAATTACATTTTTCAACTTCACAGGACACAGCTCCAGCAAGACTGTTTATTGTTACTCGCTTTGTTTTGCAAAGTCAACTTGAATTTCAATCTGGCCTTGGAAGAGGTCAACTCTCTCACTTTTCCCATGTGAGAAAAGTGAATCCCATACTTCTCTTTCCAAAGAAAAACGTAGCTTCAGTCCTACCTCCTTCCCCTAGACCCTCTGCTACAGAATGATAAGGAAACTTTCCCATATTTCCCCAGTAAAACATATATTTTCTGTCAACAGGTCAACCTGAGCTCCAAAACCTACAATATTTGGCTACCTGAATCAACCTTTCCAGGATGCTGTACTAAACTATTGGGCTTTTGCACCATTTTTCCCCACCTATCCCTGACTGGTAACTGATAACATGATTCACAACCTAATAAGTGTTGTGAATCGAGTAGGAAAATCACATTGTGGGCTCCCATTGCTCTTCATTTCACGTGATTCTCTCTCATTGCTCTTTGTTGCAATGTGAGATTGTTCTAACAGGGCAAGAGTTATTTTCACCAGTTTGCCAAGGGCTAGCTACGAGGTGTGACAGATGTATCTGGTTGTCCTGTTCTGAAGACTAGTCACTCACATTACTTGTCGACGGAGTACTTGAAGAGATGGTAGAAAGAGAATTACTCAATTGAAATGATGTTAATTAGCCAGCTGAGCATTTCTGACTAGTATATCACAGCATTGCCTTTACATCCTCCAAGGCTCAGGATACACAATGGTACTATCACAACCATTGATCTGCCATACAAAACCATTTATTGACATGTGATAACTGTTAGATGAGGTTGAGCAGCAGGCGCACTAGCAGCTCAATGGTTCAAAATTTCTGGGGGTTTTATTACCTTCTGCCTTCATGTGTTGCTATTTCACTGAGTCTAGATGTTTGTGTGGTATCGACAGCTGGGACTGACTTGTGAGCACTGAAAATCTTTCTCTTATTCCCTTTAAAAGTGATCCTGAAGGGGTTAACCAAGCTAGGCAGCTAGAGTAGACATACCACACACTTGTTCCCTTTAATTACTTTGCAGGGCAAGAGGGAAGAAATATTGCCTTCAGGACCAGAGCGCTTTATGACAGGGCAAGCAGAATAAACCAGGAAAGTGGTATCACTAATTAACTCGCAGCGAGCTGCAGCACAGTCTGTGACTTTGTGAGGGGGAATTAAAATAGCTGCTGAATAGCTCTCATGACCTTGTTATCTGGTGCTACTGCACCGATGGAGGACATGGGAAAACGAAGGGTTGTTCCACTGGGAGCAAAACAACAGATCAGCTCTGTCATCCTTAATCTGCCGGGGCTTTCAGACCACACAGTTTTCATATATTTTTGGTAATACTCTTCAAATACACAAGACTTATGGTTTTACTTGCAATGCAGGCCATTTGTCTAGGGAGATATCAAGGTAATGATCAGTGGTGGGTATAAGCAGTCCAGTAGAACAGTGTACAGACCAGTTTGGCTCCCTGAATAGATGAGAAATCTGGTAAATGTGCCCATGCAGAGCTCCTTGTCCTGTTTGCTAGCTGGCTCCTGCAACCTCTGTTAGTGTGGAGTAAGATGGTATGAGTGTCTTTACACCATGTGGCAGTCTTGTAGAAGTACCTGGGTGGAATTCATCCCACCCAGCTTCAGATGTTTACATCTGAGCTGTTGCCTGGGCCCCTTCTGTACCACGGAAGAGAAATAAGCGCTTCCAAGGCAAAATTCACTCCCCTCATTTTAGTTCTATTCCTTCGGATGGGGTGAAACAAACTACCAACATCTTGAACAAAGCAAACACTTGGCACCACTTCAACCAGCAGCTGAAACCCTCACAGGACTGGCTTCCACAAGCTGAAAGGTCCTCTGTCATATTTACCAGCCCTATGTGGGTGTCTCCATTCCCTCTGACATGGCCTTAAGCAGCTGAACCCTGCCTTCTCTGTTTGGATAGCCATTGGTCACCCATTGCTAGGTACATTCAGCTGTGATAAGAGCTCATGAAACTATACCTAAGCCAACCTCCAAGCAGCTACCACAAAGCCTGCCAACCACGTAGCCCTGAGTTTGTGGAATATCTTCCTCTATTCAGATGGAAACCCATCTTCCATGCTTTCTTCCGCGGTGACACCAACAACTGAGCCTGATCTAGGTGGATGAAAATCGGTTTGACTGTGCCTACCTGATGATGTGCTACAATTCTGATGTCAAGGCTGAAGTCTGCTGTAGGAAAGGTTAATTTGTTGGTCCTGACTCGAAAAGACACGTAGCACAGAAACGGACTGAGGTAGGCATGTTAAGTCGGCATAGACTGAGAAAGAGAGCACCCATGTGAAGAACACGGTGGTTTTGGTGTATCTAAGACAGTGTTTCAAGAAGAAGGAAATTATCTGTTGTCCAAGGCCAGTGGAGAATAGACTAGGGGGTCATGTTCTTAATTTGAAGTAAAGGGTTTAAGATTAGGCTCTAAGAAGCCTCCCTTCTCTAAGTGGAGTGAAAAATGAGGCACGGGAAATAACTGTGTGGTTGTAGGTGGGGAATCTCCCTTTGCAAACGTCTTTACGGGTAGGTTTGACAAACATCTGTCAGAAGTCAGGTCACTAGGAAGAAGGGGCTAACTAGTCCTGTGGAGGCTTTTCTTCAGTCCTGTGATTCCACTTTGGAAAAGGGCCACAACAAATCCCAAAGCGGGTATTTAGATGGAGGGTAGGAGTATTCACCATAAGCTTATTTAATGCTACTATGAATTCTGGGAGGATTATTAAGCTTCCTGATTCAGGATTTACTTTTACTGGGCTGGTTTATGACTAGATCTCTGCTGTGGACAGATTATTTTACATCTGCTGAATGTGAATGTTACAGAACTTAAGATTTTTAATGAAGCACAGGAAACCAGTCCAAAGAAAACTTTCTTATTCCTTCTGCTCTGCCCTACAGAGGAAAAGGGAAGCTAAGGTCATGAGATCAACCTAGCTCCAAAGATCAATTCCCCTCTTGACACAAGGCTCCTGTACAACTGGGGATGTTGAAGAAAAGAGAATAGAGGTGGAGGAAGTAAGGAAGTTAAACTTTGCATAGTCATAGATGATCCTTTCACCCTTGCCGCTTTCCTTGCCAGGGGCAAGCTGTATTTGCTTGACAGACCTCTGCTTTTCCTTGCCCTGATGTTCCATGGCTGCTTATCTGCATCTCAGAAAAGCCGTTAGCTAAGTTTGACAATGCTATTAATAGTTTGCAGGAGCCGAATATTCATTTAGAGGGAGATCTAAGTGGTTTTACTCACAGGTCATGTCAAACACTCTGTGTTCCAGCAGTCTTTGACTTCCTTGCAGTTAGCTGCTACTACCTACGCTTATTTTGAGAGTTGCCTGAGGAAAAATGTGCTTAAGGGCTAACTAGCTACCATCTCAGTGAACCAATAAATGTGGGAACGAGGTAATGATTTTGTTAAGCCAGCAATTAAGAATGATTCAGTAGATCGATACAATTGAAACAGTTAAACTAATAATGAAGTCCAGTTATGAGGAGAAGACTAAAGAGAGTGCCATGGGGAATAGTGGAAGATTTTGAAAGGTTATGCAGTGCATGCCTATGTCCTTAGGCAGGAACAGCACCGTAAGCCATCATTGACTGACGTCAACCTTACCTGAAAGCTGCTCAGTGGAGGCAATTACTGCTTCAAGCAATCAATTTTATTGTATCACTACTCTTCTTATCATAACGTTTGTCCAAATGACCAATCTGAAACCCATTTTTATTTTGGTAATGCCACAGGATAACAGGTTGGAAGGGACCTTGGGAATCATCTAATCCAACCCTTTAAGGTAAAGAATACAGTTTAAATGAGCTGGCCCAGCATGCTGTTAAGCTGAACCTTAAAATTGTCTAAAGTTGAGGAATCCACCACTTCCCTTGGAAGTCTATTCCACTGTCTAAATAGGTCTCACTATGAAAAATTTTCCTCTGCAGTCTAATTGGAATTTCCTCCAGAACAACTTGAATCCACAGATGGATAATACATGCCCAAGGTTTCCTGACCTATCCACCATGGACACCGAGAGCAGTTTGTCTTCTTCCACTTAGAAACAGCTTCTGAGACCCTCAAAAACTGGTTTTGTACTTCCTCCAGCCCTTCTTCTTCAGACTAAGAAAACCCAAATTCTTTCAGCCTGTTCCCTTAAGCCATGTCTTGTGTTGGGACGATTAAAAGAGCAACCAGTTTCTTGTCAGCCAAAAGGTTTGGGCGTTGTAATCGATGTTATCGCAGAGGCATTCGTTCTTGCACATAGTGGCGTTTCTCTTTCCTTCTCTTCTTCGCATATGACTCATTAGATAGATTCAAAAAATGATAAGGCCACAGTCCCTCCAAAAGGTAACCCCTGTGCTCTAGGTCATGATGAAAACTCATATTAAAGTTGTCTTACTCAAGCCCAACCTTCTGCACCACAATCAGAACACATACTACCCACAGTTATATAATTTGTTTGTTTGGTTGTTTTTTTCCTAGAACCTGTTAAATCTGGGCTTGTGCCTATTAAAATAAATACTTTTCAACTTGAAATGAATTTTAAATTGTATTCTCTGTGGGATTTTAATGTTGGGTTTCTAGTCTTAGAGAGTTTTCCACTCTCTAAGACAGTTACATCTCCAGAAAGCAACTGAATCTACTGAGAGGGAGATGAATAAGAGAGACACTGAGAGACACGCTTGGAGACCAGCATCTCTCCATACATTTCAGAGTCGCACTTGCTTAGACAACCTGGTCCTCTTTTGACTATGGTGACTTTCACCTCTACCAAGTAGATCATCCTACCTATTTCAAACATGCATCATGATGAGCTCAAGTGTGTGCTTATCGTCACTCCACCCACTACAAAGGGTGTTGAAACTCACTATCTTGCACTTTTTTCTGCATGGAAGTTAGGTGATCTTCAAGAAACTCAATGCCATAATAAGTATTTATCTGCATGTTCCTAGTTTCATGTGAGGGATCCCCACTCTACTCTGACTGATTCTGTCACTCTGCTCTGCTGAGAACTCACCTGGAATACAGCATCCAGCTCTGAAGTCCTCAGCACAGGAAGGACATGGATCTGATGGAGCAGGGCCAGAGGAGTGTCACGAAGACGACGAGGGGGCTGGAGCACGTCTCCTACAAGGACAGGCTGAGAGAGCTGGCGTTGTTCAGCCTGGAAAAGAGAAGGCTTTAGAGAGACCTTCCAGTACCTGAAGGGAGCTTATAAAAAGGCTGGAGAGGGGCTGTTTACAAAGGCCTGTAGTGAAAGGATGAGGGGCAATGGTTTTAAATTAGAAAAGGGTTGGATATTAGATATATAGATATATAGACTGGTGTGGGAAGCAGCAATGCACAGACCATAGAAACCCATCACTGCTGACAAACATCTAGTGTTCAGAAAAATTCTGAGGCTGGGTGAAGACCCGGTGATCAGTGTTATATTGACATTGATGTGATGGGCCAGGTGCGATACTGGTTCCCCATCATCCCAGCAGTGAATTGTTCCCGGCAGAGGACAGAAAACGGCCTGTTACTGGCAAAAGACCATCAGGGCTATATGGCCCATCAAGGAATGTTTGTGCAACTGCTAAGCCACTTCATAATTTGACTACAATCCCGTCTCCACACTTTACACATTAACAGACACCTGAACTATAAATATTAGTTCTATTTTGGACCTATTTTGTGGACGAAAATTCAACACCAAATTGCAAGGACAGACTGACAGGTTTCTTCTCCTCGCCCACCCCAGAAGGGACGCCTTGTGGTAAGATTTTTGTGCCTCTTCTACACCNCTGGTGTTGGGCCTGCAGCAACACTTCTTAACTGGCATACTAATTAAGAGATAAGTCCAGCCGCCCCTAGTCCCTCTAACCTCTGAGGTCTGGCTGGAATGCAAGGGGATTTGTCTCTTACTAAATTTACTCCCCTATCTCACACAACAATTGGATATTAGGGAAAAGTTCTTTACCATGAGGGTGGTGTAACACTGGCACAGGTTACCCAGGGAGGGAGTTGAGGCCCAGTCCCTGGAGACATTCAAGGTGAGGCTCGACGAGGCTCTGAGCAACCTGCTCTAGTTGAGGATGTCCCTGCTCCCTGCAGGGGGGTTGGACTAGAAGACCTTCAGAGGTCCCTTCCAACCCAAATGATTCTACGATCTTCACATTATTTCCTAGCAAGGAGAACAGAGATGGGAAGTAAGTTTTGCAGCCCAGCTGAGTCAGTCTTGGTTTTGTTTCCTCCTCTTTACCATCCAAGTTCTGTTTGAGGGATGACAGTTGCAGGCAGCAGGCCAGGGGGAAGAGCTGGAGGCACGAATATCTTCACATACTGTATCTAGATTCACCATGGTTCATCTGTTAAGATCTTTGTTTTGCTTTGAATTTGCTGCCCACTAGTTTAGATTTTATTTCTAATATTTCTAATTAATTTTATCAAAAGAAATAGTAAACGAGTGTATCCTGCTCACTTTCTGTGGGCCATTCAGGCCTTTTGTCACATCCTCCTGTGTCATTTCTCTTTCAGGAAAGAGAGATCACATAAATTTGAGCATTTCTTATGCAAAAACAGTTGGATAACTTGACTCATATTTGTCACCCATCCTTGCAAGCAGTCCTAGCTGAAGGTTTCCACAGCCTCTGTCTACAAGAAATATACTTTATGGGCAAGACAAATGTGTAATCCAACAGTAGAGATTATGAGGGTGAGAAAGGGTTCGGTCTTTTGGAGGAATACTGCCAAATATGCTAGAAGAATATGCCAAGCGGTCTTACAAAATAGCCTCACTCTCTCAGCAGCAGTTGCTCTTTCACCCCCTGCTATTGTAGTAGAGCTTGTTCGCTCCGGTTTTGATCAAAGATCGCCATGTCTACTAGAGAAAGGACTTGACTGAAGCTGAGAAGGTGCAATGAAAAGCTTCTATTTTGAGCTCTCAGCATTTATGGGTGGAAAAACCAATAAAATAAAGAAGAATTAAAACCAAACCAAACTGAAACCCAAACAAATCACTCCAGCAACCAGCAGCCTGCTCACCTTGAATCCTGCAGGTAGCCTTTGGGGACAAGGATAACTGCAATCCCTCCTTTACTTGGAAAAGGCTTCCTGACCTCTTGCAGGGTTTTGATGAGATCATGCTAAATTTGATCTCTGCTGTGGTTTTGATAATGGGTCGTAAAAAAGAACAGGAGGAGGGGAAAAAAACCCACAACACAACAGAACAGAACAAGACACCACAACCGTCTGGTTTCCACAAACAAACACTGCCCATGACATTTGTAAATACTCAGAGGTGAAGTGAGGCAGAGAACAAACTTCATCATTTCCTGGGCACTTGTCAGAAGCAGGCTTGGCTCTCTGAGCAGATGTGCAGGATGGGAATGATGGTCTAACCAGCCTGAGATCCAGCCTCCAGCTACTTTACATGAAGGGGAGAGATGCCCCCTAATGGGGGATCATAGAATAATCTTATTTCTGAAATGCTTTTACTCAGCCCAAGGCTTGTGTATTCACTCAAGTGGAGTCTCATATATTTCTCAAGATGCTTCTTAAGGACCTGGAAAAGAAAAAGCAATCACAGAGTACCGTTGTTCAATCAGATCTTTTCCATTTTGCTGGCTTCTGGTCTCCTTTAATCCTTTTCTTTTTTCCTTTCTACTCCTCTGCTGCGAAAGTTGGTCAAAGCCCCTTGAGAAGGAAAAAGAAGAGAAAGGTTGGCCCCATGGAACACTAGAACTCTTGTAAGGTACAGAAAAAATCATCGCCCTTTCATACGCATGACAAATGGGTGTCAATGCATGGATGTGATGAAGAGAGGCTTTTTGTCAGGCAGAGTTCAAGAGCAGATGATGCTTTTGCAGCCTTTGCTGCTGTGCCTCTGCAAGCCTCCTGGTTCCTCACCTTACTTCTACACACCAAATGAGGATCTTTTTGAATTCCTGTGATATTACTTAGTATAGGGTGGAAATACTTGGGTACAGTGACTTATTGGAGCAATACAGAAAGTCTGCAAACTTTTACCTGCACCACTTTTGCAGTGGCTCCACATTGGAGGGAAACAATGAAGCTCACCTCGCCTGATGAGATGCACCGATATCCATAGATATTTATAGCAACTTTATATTATTTCACCCGAACACTATGGCTTAGAGAGTAGCTCTAATTTTGTAGTGCACTTAGGGGCCCTGGAGAATAATACAGGACTTATGTAGGCTTCAGATCTCTTCAACCATCTATGATTATGGGCTCGATAATAATCCAGGCAGTGTATATCTGTCTAATGACAGGCTGCCTTTGGAAGGGAGATTATAGGTAATTTTGTGGCCATTCTTCTTCTTTTTCTGCTAAATTTAGGATATCGAGAATGATCACAGAGGGAGACCACACTCAGTTTTCAGAGGAACCAATCCAGATCCACATCGCTGGGAAAAAGAGAAATGCCAGAAAAAAAGAAAGTGAATATCTTACAGCTTACTTTGCTGTTCTCTGAAGTTAGGACATTCCTTGTCCATTTGTCTCTTTGTCATGCTATTTCTGCTTACATAAGAAGCCAGATCAGTTATTCAGATTCACAACAAAGGCGTCTTAAAGGTTTTGATTTATAAAATGGTGTCGTGCTTTGGCGTTTTCTCCTTAATTTCCTCCTCCTTGAGTGAAGAAATAAAGATGAAGAAAAAAAAAGACAAAAAGGGAGCCAATCTATTTTCTCAAAGAACTATATTATTTAGAAGGTGCTTTTAACTTAGTGTTTGATCATTGCCACAATAACCCATGAGAAGAAGCCATATCTACTGTCTCACAGAGTTTATAAGGATATGGATCTCACTAGAGAGGGCCTGTGGTATGGGATGACACCAGGAGGGACAGAAACCATAAGTAAACCTCAAACACCTTCTCATCCTGCTCTGAATCTTGTTCTTGCATGCTACAGTCCTCCAGGTTCTCATCCTTACTCTGCTCTTCTGCTTCTGGTTTCTTGGGTTTTGACCTGCCTTTTGGTCATGATCCTGGTCTTTGCTCTTTATTCTGTGTATTTAATCGTCCTTTCAGTTGAAAATCTAAACTCTAAGGGAAAATGATCATTTTGGTCATCACTGACTCAAGCTTCATTTATTTCAGGCTGCTTCAATTCCTTAGATAAAAGAAACTCCAGGAAACGCTGGCCCGAGATCCAGTGAGTTTGGCAAGCTAGTTGGGCTTGAATTAGAAGAAAAAGTTGGTTTTTCAAATCTGCCACAAATCAGCTAGAGGGGAAAAAAAAGGGGATGGCATTTTCCCAACTATCCAAAGGGATATTTTCCACAAAATGATAGTCTGTCAGCATCCAAGCTCTCCAGCAATGGTTTGATGGATGCTCAGGGGCAGATCTTGTACTTAAAACTAACCTTGTAGAGAACATTTACAAAGACATTGCCAGTGAACGTCAAAGCAACTTCTATCCCATGGAAAATACGGCCAAACTTTGTGTTCTTTGGGGAAAGAGAAGGGAATTAAAGTATTTTCTCGATCAGCAAATAACTTGATTTTTGCCATTTCTCCTCCCCCTTCAATATTTTACTGAGGGAGGTGATTCTTCTTCCTTACTCTGCTCTGGTGAGACCCTACCTGGAGTACTGTGTCAACTAATGGAGTTGGCTTCCTGGCTTTAGTTGGAGGGTTTGGTGTGGTAGCAGCTTGAAAAGTCCTTCCTTTGAAATCTGCTTGAACAATCACAACTGGAAGCTGTTACATTTTCAGCACAAGGTGGTTTTGGCCGTAGCTGCTCAAAACAGGAAGCAAAATGAGGCAATTTAGAAAATGTGATAAACTTTAGCTCTGCCTTTGGACTCACCATATAAGCCTGGACTACTGAGGATGGGTGGTGGGAGGGACAGCTTTTACCACCTTCTCATGCAGAAATGTGAGCATCTTAAGATAAGTACGTCTGATAGCTGCTGCTGTTGACCACATCCTTCCCGTTCCCTGAATCATCAGTTGCAGCTTGTTCTTGGGGCTTCCTGTGCCACTACTGGTAAGTCAGCAGAGAAGCTCCCAGCTGCCCACCCTGTTGCTCCTTGGCACAAGTAGGCTATAGACCCACTTGGTAGAGCCAACACGTTGGTGGGGTTCTCCTGAGACCTACCAGCTCCCCACAGCAAAGGAACGTGTTTGTTGGGGGTTTTTTTTGTGCAATCTGTCAACCTCAAGATGCCAAATTTATAGTATATTTGACAGGAGGTTCCACTTGAATATTAGAAAAAACTTCTTTCCAATGAGGGTTCCAGAGCCTGGCACAGGCTGCCCAGGGGGGTTGTGGAGTCTCTTTCTCTGGAGGCATTTAAAACCTGCCTGGACGAGTTCCTGTGTGACTTGATCTAGATGATCCTGCTCTGGCAGGAGGATTGGACTGGAGGAGCTTTTGGGGTCCCNTTTCCAGTTTTAGGCCTTCCTGTGGACTGCAGAAACCCCTCAAGATACCCCAGCATCAGCTGTCAGCCCAGCTGAGCTTCTAATGAGCAAGCAACTCTAAACAGCGGTGGCGAGGAACTTTTCCCCAGTTAACTTTCAAAAAAAGCTTACCAATGCTCTTTAATGCACCTTTCTTGTCCAGACTTGATATAAAATTCAGCTGAGAAGAAATATCACCTGTTAATTGTTTTTTTGGAAGCAACCCATCCACCTCATTTCCCAGGATTGGCCTCGCCGAGTTGATTTGAAATAAATAAGCGATGTATTGGTGGGAGTACAATCAATACAGCGTGCCTAGAGGCAAAAGTACAGATTGGATACTTCCCTTCCTGCATAATATGTGCATAGCATTATCAGAAATAGAGTATTTCCCAGGTGACTGCAAGGCGTGTGAAGAGGAGATAATTTTCGCCGGGGGCACTGTTTTCTTGATGGTGTTTATCGACTGCTACTGCATAGGCAGCAGCCAATTAAGCGGCAGATGTTAATAGCTCTCAAATACTTTGCCTGTCAGTGATTTTTGATTTATGCTAAATTCAGTGACTGAGTTTTTACCTTTGAGGAGCACAGGGACAGTGGAATGGAGGGAAGGGGTTCTGGAAAGTAGACCATGTCTCCTCGACTCTTCAAGTGAGGAATGACTAAACAGCTGAGGCCAGGATCACCAGATCCATAATTCCTGTGAAGGAATTAAAAGGGCTGAAAAATACTCTAAATGGTTTTGGATAGGGCAAAACCAAAACATGACACTTGCTGTCCCACTCTTCAGGAGGTCTAGTTAGCTGGCTGAAACTGGAAATCAAAAACCAATTCAACATCAAAGCCATTCACTGAAGGTGCTTGGCCAAACACTGACTGCATGAAAGAATTAGGGAGTTTATTGACCTTTGTTTTCTTGCCTAAGATGGAGCATTCTGATGGGCTGGGTCACCTTGACCTGGAATATACAAGGTATTGAAGACAGAGGAGGAAAGGGATGTCATTAAACAGGTTAGTAAAGACCAGAATAGATTCCTCAAGGATTGTCTCTAGAGATGGTATCATCCTCCTCAAAACAAAACCAGTGTAAGAATCACACAGAATCACTAGGGAAAAAAAATACACAGAACTGGAGAAGGAACCATAGAGCGAGGAAGGTGTTGCAGGAAATGAACACAAGCATCGTTACTTGTTTGGTACAGGCTGATCATCAGAAGGTTTCAGAAAGGTTTTTGGGGGGCGGGAATCAGAAAGACATCACATGCTGGAAATGATGGAGTATCTGCACTGAACACACAAGAAAGATTCCAGGTCTGGTGGTTTCCCTGGAATTGGAAATGCATCTGCTCACTTGGACCTACAGTTCTGCAAGATTTTGTTAGCTCAGGTGCTCTGTCACCAACCTTTGCCACTGCTGAGACCCCATGTACCCCCCATACAACACTGTCAGGATGCTCCAATCCTGCCAGTCCTGACTGAAGACGATGTCTCCTGTGATGGCCCCTTGCCCCATATTTTACATGTCAGTGGAATTATCGCCAGGAAAGCGTGAAGAGATGCCCAGGAGTTGTGAACAGTGCTTTCTCAGTGCCTTTTTGCTGATCCTTTGTCTTTTGGTGCCCTCCTGCCTCTGTTTCCAAAAGAGGCTAGGATCCAAGCAAACAGTTTGATGTCCGGCTTGCTGGTGTCACAGCCCACAGAGCACTCATTAACTGGCTTGCCACAACAGCGGGAGGAGCTGTCAATTATTTTTATTAATCAGAAAAAGAATGGAGACTTTTCCCCTCATCATTCAGATCTGAGAGGAAGGACCATAAGGAATGCCCTGATAAAATAAGATGTAGAGCTGTGAGGACTCTGCCTTTCTTCCCCCAGGGTTGAAGAGGCTCAGCTCGCTTCTTTTTTCTCTTTCAATCTTCCCTGCCATTTTCAATCAAAGCTGTGATTCCTCATGCATTACCCTTAACCCCAAGTGGCCAGGCAACAGCTCCTTCGTGTGCATCCTGATGAGCGCAGGAAATCTGTCGAACTCCACAATTATTATTCATGAGCATTGTGGGCAAAGGCAGCACTAAAAGGCTCGTCTGCTTGTGGGAAAGACAAAAGACTCCCCAAGGCTGGAGAGGTGGAAGCTCCAGAGCATCGTTCAGAACTGATGAGCGGCACCTGAAAGATTCCCATTGTCGAGCAAAGATTAGATGCCTCTTGCCGTGTTTACTTCTTGCAAGTGAATCCTGATAATCTCTCTTGAGCACAGTTGTGCCAGAAAATGGATAACTGAAGAACATCTGTGGAAAGTGGGTTATGGATAGAGCAGCAAAGCTTCACCGTGAATTTGTCCCTTAGCTTCTCTCCTGCAGTTCACAGCATCATCTGTCACAGGAGACAGTTGGCTGTTGAGGACTGAGGTCTCTGCCTCCTATACTGATCCTCCTGTGTTGAAAGAAGAAAATTTTGGTAAGTAATACTCAGACTAATTAGTCCTCAATTAAATCCACCTCAAGGGGTTTTTGAAGACAAGTGTCAAATATATTTGTGTCCTTCCCCTTTCTATTTCTCACCTGGTCAGATTCTTCTTGGCAATTTGTGACGTACTCACTCACTGGATGGGCTGCTACCCTCAAAGGAGGAATTTTCTCTGCTGCTTCCCACACACTGTGACTGAGGTCAACACCAGCATGAAAAAGGAGGACAATGAATCGCGTTGCCTTGACCAGTTTTCAATGCTGATTTTGGTTTTACTGGCCCAGTTTCAGACAGTACTATGAAGCAATGAGGCCCATCTCCCATGGTGCTCAGAGTTTTGTTCCCCTTTCTATTTCTCACCTGGCTTGCCATAAAGACGAGGAAGTTTTGCCTACCAGGGCTGTCCGCCTGTCTGTATCGCCTGTCTTTTCAAAACTGCTGCTGATTGATTTCAAACCTCAGAGGAAGATCTAGAAATCGCTGGCCCCTCATTCTGTTGTTTAAAGGAGTGTTAGGAAACTCTGATTCCCTGCTCAGAGCTCTGAGAGATGGTGAGAAAGTCAAATGTTTTTGGACTACATTAAGAAAAGAGTTGTGAGGAATAGTGTTGGTGTAATTGATGCTAGCTGAAGGGGGAGAAGTAGGCTGGGTGACCTTTCTGAGGTCCCTTCTGCCCTTCTTTTCTAAATCCTCTTCTTCAGGCCCTTATTGTATGAGTAGATGATGCATCCAACCCTGGAACTGGTTCCTGGGAACCCTCCAGGCTGTGTATGGTCTGTACCAGCTGTTAGCAAAGCTCTTTGAGCATTCTCTCTTTACAGAGACTTTGTATTCAGTTTCTAAATTCTTGCAAGTACTTCACAGATGACCTAAACTCCATTAAAGTCAGGGGAAAACTTTCCTCTCAATTTCAGTCAGCTTTCAAAAGGTCTTTCCACGTTCTCTTGTGACAAATACGCCGACAGCATACGCCTGACACCAGCGAAATCGCAGTGTCCTGATCTCTTTGTGGAAAAGCTACAAATGTTTTCTTTATAATTACATTACACAATCAGCTTTGCCATCTCCTTACTGCATTAATGATTTGTCTTTGGGTAGTGTCTCCTGCGTTCTGTTTTTTTCTTGCCTCCAGAACTCACTTATCACTACCTTCATCGTTGTGATTGCAGATTATTCCTAACCACCTCCAGAGCTATAAAAAGAAACAAATCATCAAAACGCTTCGCGTGAGCATAACAGGAAACCGAGCAGGAAATCTTCTGCCTCTGACAAATGCGGTACCTGAAAGAAGATGTTTCAAAACACCAAAGGCTCCCCTAAAGATGAGGACAACAGAAAATGTGAAAGCTGATAACAATTTAGAGCAAGGCTATCAACTTCACATCTCCTGGCACGTTGTGGGGGTGATGTTGATCGGCAGGCAAAATGCAAGATCTGAGGGGAAAAAAAGGATTAGAGGGAATTCTTGAGCACAAGACTATGGTTTAAAGGCAGCTGCAAAACCAGGTCTGGGCACATTTCCCACTCGAACTGACAGCGATGGGTGTGAGTCAACCTGAACACAACCCCCAGTCTTCTCCCGAGGTCTTTGCCTTTATTTGATTCACAGGGAAATGTTTGAAGTTGTATAAAATCATGCTCTTCCACAGAAAATGAGGCTGTTATCAGTTTCTGTCCTGATTATTTGAGCTTTCTGCTCCATCTGATATGCGGTGATCAGCCAGGCTTTGTCTTTAGGAACAATAAAGATATCTTTGTTCTCTTTCAGCAGGGGACTCTTGAGTGGGAGTCAATAAACAAGTGGATAAACTCAGATAAACTCACTTGTTTGGTATTCCACAAGGAGTTGTAAACTGCCAGTTGCCCAAATTAGAAGAGGATAAACTTTGATTTTCTCTGTTCACTCTTGGCTACCCTTCTGGAGACAGATAAACCCTCAGCGGGAGCCAAGCATTACAGCTTCCTGAATTGTAATGAAACAAGATGTAAATCTCCTGCCATCCATTATGCCTCCTGAGAATCAGACTCTCAGAGGCGTATTTGCTTTCAAAGACAGACTGTAAAGCTATTTGCTCAGGCTCTTGATAGGGCAGAAGCAGAGTAGCAACAGCTGTGTGCTCTTCTGCCTGAGGGAGGTAACCCCACCAAGGAATGCCACTGCAGGAAACCCATGCTCAAGATGAAAATAGCAACATCCATCCTATCTTTGGAGTGCCTCTAATGATCTTCTGCTATGAAGAAACACTGAGAGAATTGGGGTTGTTCAGCCTGGAGGAGAGAAGGCTCCGGGGAGACCTTGTGGTTTTTCTGTACTTAAAGTGGCTCTACAGGAAAGACAGGGGCAATCTTCTGAGCAGGGCAGGGCAAGCGGGGGTGGTTTGAAACTAAAAGGAGATACAAATGAGAGAGAAGGAAGAAATTTTTGGTACTGATGGTGGTGAGAGTCTGGCCCAGGTTGCCTCGAGAGGTGGTGGCTGCCCCATCCCTGTCCCCATTGCAGGGGAGGTTGCTGGGGGCTCTGAGCAACCTGCTCTGGTTGTAGATGGCCCTGCTCCCAGCAGGGGAGTTGGACTAGTTCCACCCCCCCCTCCCCCCATCATGGCAGGGACATCCCCCACTAAACCAGGTTGCAATATCACATGTTCAGACCCAAGTGATGGGGTCTATCATCTTTTGGCTGACAGGCCAACAGCTACTTCATTGCTGGTGCCCTGGAGACAGCAAAAGTAGAACTGTTGGTTACGAGAACAAGTCTGTATCTACAATTCCTCTCAGTGGTTATGCTCAACCAACCCAAAAATCTATACAGCCTGTCCTAAAAAGTAATGAACATGTGCATAGGGAAAGAGTGGAAGAAACATGGAATGTAGAGGGCAAGCCTGTGTCTGGAATTACCTCGCAGGATCTGACACTACACAGTTCAGAAGCTTCCTGAGCTGGAAGTTGAATCCAGACCCTTGAATTTAATAACCTCATCAGATGTATCCTCCACGGTTTTATCTTTATTTTACGAGCCTATCTATATATTTGGATTTCACAGCTTCCTGTGACAACGAGTTACCGGATATGAGCTTGGCAGAAGAAGGCTTCCTCTCATTTGCTTTTGAAGTGGGTCGCTCCAAAAATTCACTGGGTGCTCCATTTAATTGATAGAAGTTCCTGTTCACTTTCTCTACCTCATCACCCTTCAGGAATTTACAGACCTATTTCACTATTTAACAAGCTGAAGAGCAGGGGGCCTCTTTTCTGATGTGGCCATTTAATTACCTCCATAGCCTCTCTCTGAACCTTTTCTGATCCCTCAGTGGAGGAGAACCAAAATTCCCAGAAGCACGTAAGATGTGGACGTGCTATTTAGCTATGCAATGTTTTTGTCTTCTTCTCTAACACAGAGATATTCCTGTCATCTTCTTTTCAGCTGAATATTTTTAGAGCCATTGTTAATATTTATTACAGGGGAGCTGTGGATCCTCCATCCATCACTGGATGTTTTCAAGCTCAGGTTGGATGGGGCTTTGAGCAACCTGGCCTAGTGAGAGGTGTCTCTGCTCAGGGCAGTGAGGGCTGGAACTAAATGATCTTTATGGTCCTTTCTAATCCAAACCATTCTAAGATTCTATGTCCAGGCAATATGAATGTCCTCCTTTGTCTGTAACTTCATACAGCACCTTAGTCTTTTAATTCCTTTTAAGCCTAGACAGAAATACAGGCATAGGAAGGTGGTGATGGCCTCTGTGTTAAGCAGCACTAAGTATGGCAGCTGTTTTTGAAGAAGGTGACAATAATTAGAGAAGTATGACTCCATTCTGAGTGGTCTCCAGATCCCTAAACCTCCAGCCTCATCCAAGTCCTCAATAGTTCAGATCTTTAACCACGCTGGCTAACATGCACTCAAGAGATATTTAGTCTTCCTATAGAGAAACAGAAGGACAATCTTCTGCCCTTCCACTCTCTTAATGAAGTCAGGAACCCAGAAAAATTGAAACAATGCCCCATCCCTGAATGGTTGTTTTGTTTTGTTTTGTTTTAATCTGTATTTTAGTTAAGATCAATATTTTACGTAGAGAAAATAAACAAAACCAAACAGATCTTGTTGACAGAAAACTCAGCTGCCTCCTCCAAGTCCTTCAAGGCCTTTTGGAGGTCTGAGCCTTTGGAGTATTGACTGTCTGTAATAAGATATAAGATTTTTGTATCCAGCTTTGGAAAACTGGTATGGTTACAGTTAGGAAAGCGATTCTCTAGGAACATAAACCCCTTTCCCCAAAGATCTGTTTCACTGTGTCTTTGAGTCATAGTGGATTCTTTAGCAGGCAAAGCTAATATTTTACTCCTGTTGGTTCTGCAGAGCCAAAGCCATTAATGGAAAAAATCATCTCCATTTGGTTCCAGCTCATGCCTCATCAACAAGATGCTTGGCCAAATTCCAATGGTAGAACTTTTGGGGAGGACTCAAAAGGCACACACGAAAGGTTTTCATCCCAAACTGAATTTGTGTCCCTGGTAATTAGGGGAGTGGAGAGCACGTCTTGCATTTCGTAAATCAAACGGGCGCAGTCTGGAAGCCATTGAGCGAAACCAGAGACGAGGAGAGAATTTCGAACCTCACCATTTTTATCGAACCGATTTGCTGATGAATGGCTAGACTTTCATGTGAAGGATTTTGTCTTCTTTTTTTTTTGTCCTGGCCTGTGAAAGGCTGCTGGATGTGGAATGAAGGATGTGGAAACGCGTCTGTGCCCAGAGATTGGTGATACTCATGGCTATTTTCACTTTAAGGTTGCAGAATGGTGACATTAAGGAACACATCTGGGCCACTTAATGTTGAAAGGTTGGATATAAAACTCTAGTGTTTCACTTAACTGAAAAAGCAGCGCTTGTTTCCTTGCGAAAGGATCCAATCTATATTGTTCTTCAAAGGCCTGAGTTGCAAGCCATCTCCCACAGCAAATACTGTGATTCCTCTTGTGGTGTTTAAAGTTTATGAAGTACTCACAAGTTCTGGGTTCTCGGAAGTTGCTTTCTTCTCAGGGCAAGGCAGAGCCTGAGAAGAACACGGGAAGCTCTCTAAGTCCATTAATTCTCTCGCTGATCCCTTTCAAGGTCAGGGAAAGTCCCATGTTGTCTAAACAAGTGGTCAGGGGTTTAGAGAGAGCCTTAGAAGCAAGTTCTCAACTGCAATCTCTTTGGATCATCATGTTGTTGGGTAAGTAGGAATCACAACCCTGGCAACTTGACAGTGGTGGTGTTCTTCAGTTTCCCTTTCTTTCTCATGTCATCACCCTTTACCAATGGGTATTTTCTCATCAACCCCTTAGGTTTAAGAACTCATTTTATGTTTCCCTCTCTTCCTCACAGCTGTCCAGGCTGTCTCAGGGACGGCCGCTTTGGCATTCTCTGTGCTGTCGCTATCCAAGTGTGTAACGCCGACATGAGCATCCCGGGGTTCTGAAGCATTACTCATCATTGCTTTTGTTGCAAGTGCCAGACCTTGCCACCCTCCTCTGCTCTGAAGTAGGACACCACATGGAGAGAGAGACCTCAAAGGCCTTTAGATTTCTACAGTGCAGCCATACATTTCTGGTAGAGTGACCCCGGGCTCCTTTTGTAGTCATTAAAAAGAAATAGAGCCTTCAGGGGAGCAATTTGTTTGATCTAGTGTCTACCTTAGAATGTTCCAGTGCCCTAGGAACATTTATTACTTTTAACAAGCTGTAAAAAAAGCCTGGGCTACCTTTGCCAGCTCTATACAGTGGCAACTCGGATGTCTGCACTGGAAGTCTTGTTCTTGTGCCTCAGTTTACCCAGCACCAGGAATCCAGAGACCCTAGAAGACACTGGAGACTCAATCAGCAGTTTTCTTTCTCATAATTGAATTGATGACAAGGGCTAGCTACACTCAGAACAAAGCATTCTTACAATTGGCACTGCTGGTAAAAAGAACTAAGAAGGTTGAAAGGAACATCAGGTTAATAACCTCATACTGGTTGACTGGCTTGAGATCTCTGGGATATTTGGCCACTGGTTTCAACAGTCTCCTTCTTACTAACAGCTTTCCAGAGATGTCCATCACAGTGCTTTAAATCCAGGCATGATTTGAGGTTATTACAAAAAGAGCTGAAAAATTCTCCTTCAAGTGCACCATTTACATCTTATAGAGGCCATACCTCATAATCTGCAAAATACCTTTCACCTTATCTAGATAGACGATTTTCTTAGCAATTTGTTGTTTCTTGCTTCCAGGCTTCATATCGCTTCTGTCAAGCTGCCATCCTGTTCCATTAGTGAAGCTCATTTTTATCCATACTGATGCCATTCCTGCATTTTAGTAAATGGAGTGCCCAGACTTCAAACCATTTGACTGACTCGCACCTAAGAGCACTGCAGGGAGCCAACCCTTATTTCGCAGTGTTCACTTGACAAAGGTTTTATTGGCCTCAATGACTGGTGGCATCTCTGGGACGTGAACTGGTAAATATGATGAATGGGAATTGCTCTGGTGGGTAAAGAAACAGCTCTGACAATCAGTTGTTAAAGCAGCAGCAACAGAAGACAGGAGGGCTTCTCCAGAACCATGCGCCTTTGTTGCGGTTCAGCTGACTTACACCAGTTCAGACTGTAAATCTTGAAGAAGACTTAAAGTTCACTCTAAACCCTGCAAGTTCTCTGTAATCAGAAGGTGAAGAGCAATCCTTCTAGCTCGCCATTAGTTTTAGGATGGTGATAGACAGCCTCTCCGGGGCTGTGTGTATGTATCATAGAGTCAGAGAGTGGTTTGGGTTGGGAAGGAGATTAAAAATCATCCTGTTCCTCTGTCTTGCCACCCTCAATGGGTAGTGGGCACAAACTGGAACCCAGGAGGTTCAATCTGAGCAAGAGGAGAAACTTATTTGGAGTGAGGATGTTGGAGCCTGACCCAGGCTGCCCAGAGAGCCGGTGGAGTCTCTTTCTTTGGAGAGATTCAAAACCTGCCTGGACAATGGGATCCTGGGCCCCCTGATCTGGATGACCCTACTGGAGTAAGGAGGTTGGACAGGATGATCTTCAGAGCTCCCTTCCCGTTCCCACCACTGTGTGATTCAAATATGCGCTGGGGTGACATCACCCAGGACTCTTTTTATTTCACCCACTTGAGCCTGTAGTGTCATTTGACAGGTTCAGAGGTGTTCAAGGCATTCCCATGATGCTGGCAGAACACATGGGAGATTCAAAGGTACCTTATGACATGGTTGATCTTTCCTGGCCCTCTTTGATCTCTTCTGCTTGCCTTTTTTCATATGAGTCTCACTCCATGGGCGTGCCTTGGTGTGAAATCCCACATCTGAGAACTCGATGTATGTTGTCCCAGATAAGAAATGTCAAACGCCTTTTACGAAATCCTGCTGAAAGAGAAAAGAGAAAAAAAGAAAAAGAAACTTATAAGCAATGGCAACAACCCAAACACTCTCCACTGCTGAAGAGACAGGACATTAAAAAGAGTGAAAAATAGAGAGGAGAGGTAAATATCCACCTCTGCAGATGGAATGGGATTGGTAGCAGCTTTAAATCACTTTGATGCCAGTCTCCACTTGAAGTTAAGTCCTCCACCAAGCGACACTGTATTTCATCATTTTTATTTTGTCAGTGTTTTGCCCTTGAGTCCTGCAATTTTACAAAGCACACACACAAACGTTGTCTTCTAAAGTTTCCTGATTCAGTTGGCAGCTTCCTTCAACGCTGCTTTAATAAGCAGTGTCTCTCTGAAAGGTCCTGGGAGATTTATTCAGTGCCTATCCCTCTCTTTTAGGGTATTGTTGCTTTACATTTGCCTTTGAATTCCAAGGTTATGCAAAACAATTCCCCTTCTCCGTGACTCTGCTGTGTGGTAGAATTCAGAGTATCTCTTTCCAAGATAGGGAATTCAGCGTCTGACATCTATAAAGTCTCTGACGTTTGTTAAACCTTTATCACCGTGCTCTGTATGTGTCTAATATTAATGATTCATTTGGAAGAACAAACATCTGACAGCAATAAAATAAAGCCTTCTACATACATTAAGAAAATAGGAACCACTAAATTATGCTGAGCCTATAAATATTTGATCTGGCTCGTCTCTTGGAAGCGCTCCAGTGGTTTCATGGGTCGTATCTATAATTGTAATATAAAAATGAAGTTAGAAGGTGAGCCAAGGCAGAAGACTTCCATGTTCTCCAGTCATATTCTTTGGTATAAACCTAACTCTTGGTATAGATACATCTGAATCCACAAGTAAAATGAATCATGGTTTTTCTGGTGGTCCTAAGCCCAACTGGTACAGGACTCTACAGGAATAACTTCAAGAACTCACTTGCTGCCAGTACAATCACGCCAAGAATCTGCTTTGAAGCATCTTATGTCCTCAGATATTGTGCACCTACATCAAAGATGATACCTCACTTCTTCAGTGACTGGGGTTGAGGGAGTAAAGTGATGAGGCAGCTGAGCTGGGTGAAGGATGGGTATGGAAGCAACAGTCATTCTGAAGAAGACTGTCTGGGAGCTTTCAAAGGGTCTATTGGCAAACAGAGCGCATAAACCTTCTTAAATCTGGTTCGAGGCAAAGAGATGGTAACATCATTTCACAAGGGAAAACTTCTTCACTGTGATGGTGTCAGAGCCTGGCTCAGGCTGCCCAAAGTGGAGTCTCCTTTTCTGGAGAGATTCCAAACCCATCTGGATGTGATCCTGGGTCACCTGATCCTGGTAATCCTGCTGGAGCATCGGGGTTGGATGTGTTGATCTCCAGAACTCCGTTTCTACCTCTACCATGCTGGGTTTCTGTGATGAAGGACTCCTTCAGTCTCCTTAGAGAAAAGCTGGTCCAGGCAGGATGACTTGTACCTTTGTCAGGGGCAGTCCAAAACACAGATGTAAAAAAAGTGGTTACACAGGATATACGTGCATAAGTACATTTACACTTGTATTTTTGAAGATACCTCTTGGTTATAGGCCAGGCTGGTGGGGTGTTGAGTTCTGACTCATGTTTCTTGAGCTCTTAGCTTTGGCAACATGGGGCATCCTAAAGCAGCCTCTAACAGGTGGTGATGAAGAGGGTTGGGAAATGATTCAGCAAGAACACAATATTTATGGCTATAAAGGCAAAACGACTTCTGGGAAGCAGGAGAATGTGAGTTATTTTTAGGAAAGAAAGTACAATGAAGTCTTGTCTACACTGAGAGTTTTCCCCAGCTCCCAAGCTGGCCTGGAAGCTGTCTGAAATCACTGTGTCAACAAATTCCCAGCTGCCAGAATCAATGTTACCAACCCTTTACTCTGAACTGGATTTCAGAGGGTTTATCTGCTTTGTTTGCCCACAGGACTGCATCCAGAGTTGTAACACGTTGTTCCTCAGCAATGTGAGCGAGTGTTGGAGAGTGTCCAAAGAAGGGTAACGAAACTGGTGAGGGGTGTAGAAAACAAGTCTTACAAGGAGCAGCTGAGGGACCTGGAGTTGTTGAGCCTGGAGCAAAGGAGGCTCAGAGGAGACCTTCTGGCTCTCCACAACTCCCTGACAGGCGGTTGGAGCCAGGGGAGGTCAGTCTCTTCTCTTAAGGAACAAGCAACTGGACAAGAGGAAAAGGCCTTAAGTTGCGCCAGGGGAGGTTTAGGTCGTACATGAGGAACAATTTCTTCCCTGCAAGGGTTCCCCAGGCCTGGCCCAGGCTGCTCAGGGCAGAGGTGGAGTCCTCATGATCCCTGGAGGCATTTCCAAGCTGTGGATGTGGTGCTGAGGGACACAGGGTAGTGGTGCCCTGGCAGTGCTGGGTTAACAGTTGGACATGATGATCTTAAAGGTCTTTTCCAACCAGAAGAGTTCTATGGTTCTAAGAATAGTCTTATGAAACAAGGCAGAGCTCTTTCTGCTCTACAGAGTTGGCAGACACAACACAGAGAGGAGAAATTAATTACTTAAAGCCAAAAATGAAGCTTCTGACAGAACAAGTTTGTGATCCTAAGGTTTGGCTTAACCCTCTAACCGTGGCCCTACGTTGTTCTCACTGTGCTTCAGATCTTTTAAAAATTACTTCAATTTTGGAATGACTGTTTACTTGCATAAAGACAACTTCTTTTTTCTCCACAAAGAAGAGGACTTCTAGATTTCAAGCCAAGTTTTAAGCCATATTCTTTTCCATTTTCTTTGTCTTGAAACAACAAGGCCTGGAAGTATGGAGTAAGAAGCTCTGAAAGAAAAAAAAATCTAGGAAAAAAGGGCAACCCCTAAATCATATTTTAGAAAATGATTTAGACAAGTCTCATGACTTCTAATCTGACCTAGAAACCTGTCATGCCTTGTGTGTACAAAACCACCACCTTTCTGCTGAAGACATTGTCTTGTTCCATATCACAGCCTCAATATTGAATCCAACCATGATTTGCATCTAATCTGTTCTGAAAATCCTAAAATGAAGGAGATTTCAATCCTTCGTTACTCTCATCGTTTGGACTCTGTTCTACTACCTGCCCTAAGCATCTGTTTCTGTAATTAAGTCCATTTTCACTTGTTCTGTCTGCAGTGGATCAGGAAAACACAGTTATTTCTTTGATCTAGTGAATGATACTTGTGGCTTTCGAAAACTACTTCCAGGCTTTTCCTTGGCACTCTCTCCAGCAAAACTTTGTTTCACTTTTCTTTGCAGGCCATTATTTCTGCTTCTCTGATCCTTCTCCTCACCCCTATCTGGACCACTTCGACCTTCGTCTCCAAGTAGAGTATAGGACATATCAACCTTCTCAGATATTCACAGTAATTTCGTGTGTTTCAGCATTTATTAAACCCTTGCCCGTCATTTTCCACTCTTTTACGACAAAGGGGTTGCACTCAGCCACCCCTTTCCTATTCTCAGACGTGTGAATGTTGAAACGGTGTTTGGAAAACTGTGTTTAAGTTGAGCTGAAGTAAAGGAACCAAACGAAATAGGTGTTTTGTTTGCTCCAAATCTTCTTTAGTCCCTTTTAGCTATAAGCTCCCTGCACCACTGAAATGCTTTTCTAAAAGTCCTCAGATTGAACTGTTGTGTATATTCTCAGTAAGTAGAATCAAATGGACTCTTCTTTCTGTTTGTCTCATTTCAGTACATAACAGGATAAAATATTCAGTTTGGGGAATTTGTCTGAAAAGGTTTGGCAGCCTTCGGAGATTTTTTTGGCCGGTGGGACAATCTGATTTGGCGAACTAGCTAAGAAGTTGTTGAAAGAATTAAACGGTATTATTGGATCAGATGTGTGATGGCTGGTTTGCTAGAGTTGTGTTTGGAGGTCTCATTTCCACCAGTGGGGATTTTTCAAATTATCCAGGCTTAGGTGGCTTTCTTATATCTATGTAGCTAAAAAGGTCCTCAGAAACCCCCTTCCCACAATGAACATGTTACTCGGAAATGAAAGCGGAATAATTTTCAAGCGTTCTTTATTTTCTCAGAAGTTCACACTAAATGTCTGAGTCATTAGATGTCCAAGTCATTAGGCCTAAATCCCACTGAAAATTTAGTTTCTTTTATGGGCAAAATTGGAGCAGACAGCAGGTCAGTGCTTATATAAGTCACATTTCCTTTATTCTTGCTAGTTCTGGTGCTTGGTCGAGTTTTTCAAGTCTGCACAGGAGAACAGATTCTTTCCCGAAGGCTCAGATCAGATTCTTCCCACTTACCCCTTTTCTGTGGACAAGAAACTGCATCCCCTTGGGGATTTTCCGTGAGAAATGTGTCCCTCAAATCACTTTCATGCTTGCAAAAGTCCTAACTGAAAAACAAAAACTCTGTCTGGGAAGTATAGGGCATCAGTTAGAGCTTATATTGGACAACAAAGTCACACTGGGACTTACACAGGGAGCAGAGGGACAGTGACTTCTTGAAGAAAATCTGATGTTCACCTGATAGTTTGGTGTAGCTACCTGGGGTTGAACCTATCGTCTTTGATATATGCAGGAGCTCTCATGTACCAGCTAAAATGCTCAGCTTGGTTGTCTCAGACATCATTGTTCTTTTTTAAAGTAAATTGTGAACTTCCCAATGAGAGAAAAGGCCACCAGCCTTTTATTCCAGTATGGTTCCATCACCGTTCAGCCTTGGCTTCTATTAATCCTTGAGCTAATGCTTCATCTTTAATTAATATCTAGTTTTCCAATGTGCCAGAATTACTTAAGAACATACATTCATGGAAAATCTGATGGGTTTATACATAATTTTTTTTTGGCCCAGTTTAATGAGATTAACCTGGAAATGTATCTAAAGACCACCTGTGATAGGTGGGTATTAACTCAGATGTGACACCAATCCAAAGGCCTCCATTCGCCACTCCCCTGGTTATGATTTCTGGCAAATTTGCCTCTTTTTCTCTCACTTCTACAAAGCATACTCAGCTTCCTTGGAATCAGGTTATAACCTGAACTATAAATACTAGTTCGGTTTCGAACCTGTTTTGTGGATGAGAATTT